>RJWM01007539.1:0-77449 GCA_004363535.1 Dasyprocta punctata | reverse complement strand
AAAAGCGATCAAAGAACTCATCCTTGAAAATTGTAGGCTGCTTTACAGTGGTACCCCAGTTCACGAACTTAATTTGTTTCACAATTTTGGAAAAGATGGCTACGTTTGTGTTTGTGAGAGAAAGATAGCCAAGGTCAGGCTTGTCACCTGATACAGCGTTTGCAAACAACAAAAAAAATTTTGCTAATTGCTTTTGTTCACAAACCAAATTGTGAACAAAAGCTATCTTGAACTGAGGTATCACTGTATTGTAGATGGTAAAAGATTATAAAAACACTTTTTATATGTTGATTTATATTATGAATTATTAAAATATTGGCTGTTGGGGGGAAAAAAAAACTTTAAGAAAATCTGCCAAAAACTTGGGCAAAATGGCCAGGAGCACTCTTGGGGCCTGGATGGAGATCTGGATCTCCAAATCCCAGATCTGCCCTTGCTGAAGCACTGCTTGGTGGCCCCATGTCCACTAGTAGCTCTCAACTTTGCAATCCTGGGCCAAGTGAACACAGTAGGAATGTAAGTGAACAATTTAATGCTACAGCTAGCTGCGCAGAGGGACTAACTTGCAAGCTTGGAGCACAACATGAACAGGTACAAAGGGTGTGGCCTCTGCTGACTACTGAGTTTCCATTCCTTTTTACCAGGAGATCAATATGTAGGAAAGCACCCATTGACACCTTGCTAAGAAGGACTTCATGAAGTGCTGTGAATCACCTACCTGGAACCAGCAGTCCCAGGACAGTGGGATGACCATTCCTACAAGTAACCTCAAGGTAAGGATATCTAGGGCCAGTTCCCAGGCCCTAGGAGCAGAAAACACAACAAAGTGGCTAGCTATCCCCAAGATCATTTATTAAAACATTTGACTCCCATTTATTTTTCTTCCCCATTAAATTTCCCTAGCCCTGAACCCAAACCAGAATATCTGTCCCTTTTCACGGAGATATTTATTCTTGGGCTATTTATTTTAGGACTGAGTGGAAATCTATCCTATTTCTCCTCAGATCCTTCCCAATAGACTTTCTTCAAACTCTGTCTTGCTCTTACTGCTGTTTCTATCTTGCTGTCTGGTCTTTCTCTTATTGTTTTCTCAACAGGTCAAGGAAAGATCTGACGATATCTTGTATCGGTTTGCACAGACCACTTTCATTAATTAATCTATTGCTTGTTATGTAAACATCCAGATCATGCAAAGAATCTATATTAGTCGTTGTTGTTCATTAGTTGAACCTGTCATTAGTTCGTCAATGTGAGTGCCTGGTGGACCATGGGAAAACGGGCACATGGCAAGGTATGGCATCCATGACCAAGAAAATAACATCATTTTACTTCTTGTTTGACTCATTTAACTTGATATGGAATAACTTGTAGGGCTACCCAAGGTCTGTCCTTTGCTCAAGTAAAGTCATTAGAGAGGAATGTCCCCCTGTGTTTTGAAAACAGGCTTGGGGCTTGCTTTCCTTAGTGACATACCAAAGCACTATTGCAATTAAACCCTGTGGTTTGGTTCTACAAGTGGGAGCCTCAAGCCTCTTACACATAAATGGTTTTGGCTTTGACTCTTAGCGCGCAGACACATGCCAAATCCCTATATATCAGAGCTGGCTCTCAAGCCACCCTTGTGTAACCACCAGTAGCTCACCTGCTCCCCTTACTAGATTCAAAACTAGCTGTAGACCCAGGGGAGCTGGTTGGGGTGTAGCTTGAAGAGCTGAAAGCCAAAGAGCCAACAGTGTAGATTCCAGTCTGGATCTGGCCTGGGAACTGGAAGCACTGAGGGCAGAAGACCAAGGGCCCAGCTGGAGCCGCCGACATGTGACTCTTTCCCTCCTTCATCTTTGGGTTCCGTGCTGGCCCTCTAAGGTTGGATGCTGCCATTCACATCAGGGAGAACAATCCCCTTTCCGCCATCTGTCAATTCAACTGCCAATCTCTTCCAGAAACACCCTTACAGTCACCCCCAGAAGTAATGTTTAACCCCACATTAAGGCATCCTATGACTGAGTCAAGGTGACCCATAAAATTAACTGTCATAAGGTCTGAAACCTTTCTTGGTATACTCTACGTAAGAGGCAGGGTAAAGGTGAGTGTATAAGTGATTAAGCAATTAGGAGAACTATGACTGGATGGAGAGAAATTTCCTGAAGATTAATGTTTAATTCTCAGACAGAAGGAAGCCTGATCATGATACTGCTTCTGACCCTAATCCATGTAAGCCTTTGACTGATTTTGGAGAAACATGAAAGATAGCTTAGAAAATGTACAGCAACAGAAATCTGGGATGTAAACTAACTCACTGGATGACAAGAATCCCTACTTCAGATAAATCAAATGTGGGCTGCATACACAGTGGAGCATTTTTCAGTCATAAAAAAGAATGAAACTCTGTCATTTGTGACAACACAGATGAACCTAGAGGATATTATGCTAAGTGCATAAGGACACAGAAAGACACAGAAAGACAAATATCGTGAGAGAGGAGGATCCCAACTTCAATTTCAGACAGAATGACTTAGGAACTTAGTGAGAGCCCTCAAAATAAAAGGGTGAGAATGACTAAGAATGTAGCTCATTGTAAATGCTCTGGGTTCAATCCCTAGCACCACACACACACACACACAATAAAGAAAGAAAGAAAGAAAGAAAGAAAGAAAGAAAGAAAGAAAGAAAGAAAGAAAGAAAAGAGAAAAAGAAAGATGGATGTTATATATTTCCCCTCATATATGAAATGCTAGTAAGCTGATCTCATAGAGGGTGGGAGAAGATAGTGATTACAAGAGGCCAGAAAGGATGGGAGAGAGAATGGTGAATGGGGATAGGGCATAGGTGGAGAGTTGAATAACTTCTCATGTCCTGCAGCACAGGAGCATAACTGTGGCCGATAATGATTAATTGTGTATTTACAACTAGCTAGTAGAGAGGACTGAATTTTTAAGGTGATGAATATGAATATGCCAATTACGCTGATCTGATAACTACACATTACAGACATGTATTGAGATATTACCTTGTATCTTGAGAGAAAAATTATCATTACAAAAAATAAAGTAAAATTATTATATGTCAATCTTAGAAATTTAAAAAGAAAATATCATTCTCAAGTGATGAACCCAAATAAACAAAATGAAAATGCCTATCTATTACAGATATTTGTAATTTAGGTTACCTATCATCCAAACACTTTTCTTATTTAGGGAAACCCTAAGATAGTAAGAGAGAAGCCGTGCATTATGAGGGCCCAAAGGGCAGGTATTCCCTGAGGAATATGAGCAAGACAGGACCTAGGCCCAGCCAATCAAATGCTGCCATGTGTGACTTTGTATCAGGGGTGTGATATTGCAGCTTGGATCTACCAGGGTGCCTTGGAATGGCTCTGCAGGGAAGAGTCTGGAAGGCAGAGCTGCATGGCCAGAAACAGCAGAATTGAGCCTGGGCAGTAGTGTCCTTTGGTGGTGACAACACTCTTGGGGTGGTAAGCACCCTGCTGGCAGCTGGCAGTTGGTACGTGCTGTGGCAACAACTTTGTCTAGGTCTTGCCTTGTTGTTGGGTCTTCTCTGACTCATTTCCACTTCTTTAATTAATTATTTTTAATTCTAGGAGCTACTAGATACCCATCCAATATATTCCATTTCTGCATAGGTTAACTGTAGTCAGTTTATTATTTAAAACTAGGAACTGTGAGAAGGACACTACATTGCTGAACTAAGGATCCCAGATCAACTGACGAGGCCTGGATACCTGGCAATTCATCTGAAAAAGCCCAGGGATTTGTAGTGGTCTGCAATGTAGTGGGTGTCAAGGAATCAACTGGCTGTGGCAGGGCTACACTGGGCAGGACAAAGGAGGACAGATTCTGATGTCTTAACCCCGCTCTTATCTAACTATAATGAGAGTGTATTTTCCTGACCAAAATATTATTTTATGGCAAACAGGGGTGGATTGAGATGTGTTCAGTGAGGACTTGACCAGGAAGGTAAGTCTTTATATGAGAAGCTGGAGAAATTAGGAGGGAAAAAAAAGCCACAAAGAAAGACATTCTGTGATTCTTTTAAATTATATTACCATTGAGACAATTTTATAAACATATCATGGTATAAAGGACAGATGCAAAATGACCTTAAGAATAAAACAACATTGGATATTCCTGTAGCACGTCCTCTGTGGGTATCACAAGATGTGATGGAAAACGAGAGATGAGACTTTCCAGATGAGATTAGAAAGAGAAATGAGTGTTGTTTGAATACTGAACTCCTGCTACAGGTAGAAAGAGCCAAATGGACTACTTTCTGGGCTGTAATCAGATAGGAAAACTTTCTGTCCAGGAGCCCTGGACTTTCTGTCCAGGGTGCAGGTAGCTTCCTCCCCAAGTGTTCATAAAATAGCCAGCTGTTCCAAAGACTGTGGATGACTCACATTTTCCATCAGAAGAGACATACAAAATTTGAATTTACCAAAATAGTCCTGAGATATACTATCGTGTACTGTCATACTCTTGTCTACATTGGCATTTTAGCTTGAGTTAAAGTCTGTTAAGAGAAAATCATTTTGCCTTCTGATTTCTAATGTGTTCAAATGAGTAATAAACTCACACCCTGTTCTTTCCTTGCAATTTAATAGTAAATCTCAAGTGTGATTTTCACGGATAGCCTCTGAGGGATGATATGTGATTCTTTTGAATTAATGAAGAATAGTAAACTTCAAGTACGAAATAGTGAATTTACCTTATATGTGCATATATGCCTTGCACATTTCTTCCACCTTCTATGTGGAATGTTAGAGGTGAAGTGATGGAGGATAGTTTACATTTGTGAGAAATCATGCTCTCTGAAGGTAATGAAATCCTTTCGCTACAACTCCCAAGGATCACTGGCATCAAGAACAGAGGGAAGATGGGGGGAAATGTGGCCTCTCCACCTTAAATGCTTCTCAACAGAGCACAAAGGGCCAAGGCTTCTCCCTGGGAAATCCAATCTGGGAACTCAGGATTCGCAGTTAGAGCCAAACAAGAGCTTCATTCAGGCGGTGAGGGTTGGTACAAGTAACACTGATGTGTGGATCCTTGATTACTCAGCATACATATTAAACAACTTAACTTTTGTTCCTTGTTGAGCAGTTATGGCGAGTGATCTGGTCTCAGCCGTTCTCCCTTCTCCTGTGACCCACATTTCTGCAGCGTGATGAAGACAGAAGAGCAATCTGTAGCCAGGCAGTGAGCTGCAGGCTCCAGGGTGGAGGTGAGAGGGGGAGGAGCTGGGTTTTCTCTCCAGCACCGAGGACAGTTGCAAGCATACAGTTATTTACCAAAGCAAAGGAACTACTTGGTCCATAATATCAAACCCACATACAAACAAGGAAAACTTGCTGTATATTCAAACAAACAGTTGAATTACTAGATCAATGTTTAGCAGAGAGAGAAAGCTGGGGATATATTTTTTCTTAATCTTCATATTATAGTTTGAACCACTGTATAATAATTTATTAAGACCTTAGAGAACACACAAAGGCCAGTTTTAAAAAAAACAGCCAAAAGAGCATGTTTAGAAATAGACTTGTTGCTTAGGAGAAACGAATTGTCAGTGATTCCCAAATCAAAGAATATCAATTAAAGTTTTCATTATGCAGTGGTTACCTAAAGAAAGAAAAAGAGCTAAGGACTTTATTCTGTTTCTTTTCAGGAAAATTTTTCTTTAATTTTTTTTTCCATAGGGAGGAAAAAGGAAGTGGTGTGTTACATTTAATTTATTTAAACAGTTTCCCAAATGTGACAGTATTCATGAACTGGGGATTATTGTACATAATACAGCAAAAGGAGGGAATGCTGTTTTAAAAATTAGAAAACAGTCTGGGGGTGTAGCTTAATGAGTGAGGCGCTACGTTTGATCCTTAGCACTGCCACAAAAAACAAAAACAAAAACAAAACCCAGAAAAATGGCAGTATTAAAAAAATAAAAAACAACAAAATCGATAGCTAACTTATATATTTTTTTTATTTTTGGTGGTGCTGAAGGTTGAACCTAGGGCCTGATATACACTAAGCAAGCACTAACTCCTGGACTACACCCCTGCCTCTACAAAATTTTTTTAAGTGGAGAAAGCAAACATACCGAAAAAGGAAATGGAAATAGATTAATAACCATGGGGGAAATTAAAAGACCTCTGAAAGCTGATTTTGCTTAGGTTTATGTGAAAACAAAACAAAACAAAACAAAAAACCCACCAAAAATGTACAAAATAAATAGTATTCTAGTAAATATTAATTACCAGTGTTATCCTCAGAAGACCAAGACAGCTATTATGCCAGGGCAATGTGAAATTTCCTACCAAAAATAACAAATAAATAATACCCCAGTCACAAGTGATTTTATTAGAAAATTCTACCAACATTTAATAACAGATGAACCAAATATTCTGGTATGCAGAGAAAAAGTCTCCAAATCTTCATTATGAAGTTAGACTATAATTGGTATCAAAACTCAGCAAAGATAAATATATGAAGATATATATGTATATATAAGCTATAAATATGTAGGAGGAGGAGAATTCTGTTTTAGGTTTAGTACCTGAGTTAAACTGAGACTATACAAACTGAATTAAACTATCAATAGATTAACAAGAGAAAAGACATACACATTTTACTGATGTTAGTTTTATTTGCATAAGGATTCACAGTAAAGAAGTGAAAATTCAAAGCAGCAGTTAAGGCTTGAAGATTGTGTACCATTTTAACAAAAGGTGCAATACTCTGAAGGGATTGACAGAGGGAAGGTGGGAGGCTTCTTGGGTGGTACGTTGTGGGAAAGTAGCTAGGAAATGTGTGGCAGAACTAATGGAAAATTATGGTTATTTTAATAAAGTCAGTACATTTTGGTATTTTCTACCTCCATAGAGTAGACACTTTCTTCTTGGGACAGGATGGGGGACACCTTCCCAAGGAAAATTATAAAGTTATGGTATCTCTACAAAGTAAAATTTCTGTCCTGCTTTTAGGCAAAAAAAAAAAAAAAAAAAAAAAAAAGAAGGGTTGATTATTCAATGAAAAATGGTTGAACAGTTAATTGAATGACTACCTTGGTTGTATCTTCCTATACCATTGTATACTCCAAACAGATCAACAGATTTAAATGTAAACAAGCTCATGAAAGTGTTAAATGGGGAGGTTTTAACGAGCAAATACACAGGAAGTTCTTCAGAAGAAGCAAATATTAAGGAGATCAATCAGGAGAAATTAGGTCCCAAGAAGCCCGAGTTATGAACGATGGTTTGGAGACTCGGTCTACTTAACTGGCTGGGCCTTCCTCTTGGAGGAAGGAGTGAGTTCTTTCCCACACACCCTACTTTGTGCTGTGAGCAGCACACTGCTTGGTGCTGTTGATATGCAAATATGCTGTCTCTTTAATCTCAGAGTGTGGGTCTCGTGTACAGGGAAGTATAACCCAGGTATCCGCTGAAATTACCTTCTCTGAAATTCAAAGGAAATTAGCTTTAGTTCTGTGTCCTTTCTTAGTGAAATCTCGGTGATGTATGCATCTTGCAGTTACTTCAAGATTTGAAGAATTAATTTGTTTCAGTATTCTTTTTACTCCCTCTTCCTGATGGTATACGTTTAAAAAAAACAAAACAAAACAAAAACTCCAAAACTCTACACTCTAAGTGCTACTCACAGCTTGGTGACTGTTCCATACCTGTACATGCAGGACAGTGTATCTTTAATTTTTAAAATACCTCGCTGAAGTGTGGACAGCTATTTTGAAGAGAACAAGAGACATTAAGGTGGCCATTGTTGATTTTCCTATTTTTGAGTTTTGAAGGCCTGTAATGCTTTCATTCTTTTGTTTTTATCGATTTTATACTATTGTGTTTTGTTTGAATTCATTGCGTGTGAAGATACGGACAACTATTTTGAAGAAAACAAGAGACGTTATGGTAGCCACTGTTGATTTTCTGTTGTCTTGTTTTGAGGTCCAGTGTTGCTTGCATTGTTTTGTCCTGATCTGCTTTCTTCTGTTCTGTTTTGTTTTGTTTTATTCTTTAAAATAAAATTAAAAAAATAAATTGCTCATTATTCTACTTAACAGAAGCACCATCATTTATTTAATCATGATCATCAGGTATCTACATTAATCTTTTAATCTTTTGCCATCACTAACAATTTCACAATAAATTAATTGATAGCAGGCCATTTTGCATGGGTGGAAATATTTGAAGGATAAGTTAATAGAAGCAGAATTACTGTATTACAGGGTATGGGCATTTTCAATTTTGATAGATATGGCCAAATGATCTCCAATGAGTTTGTAATTATCAGTGTTTCCACTCACAAATCTTTGGGTGTATCTCTTCCTCACACCCTCAACCAACAGCGCATGTTATCAAGCTTTTTGAACTTTGTCAATCTTATAAGTAAATTATGGCATCTTGTTTTACCTTTAAAATTCTTCTCATTGAGTGATTTGATGGAATATTTTCCATATATCCTTTGATATCCATTGATATATTTCTGGACCTTCTATTCTATTCATCTTTCATCTTTTCAGCATTTTAATCATAGTAGTATTATACTGTTACAGTCTGTAGTGGGGCTAATAATCCTCATTATTTTTTTTCTCCCCAAGAAATTTCTTGGTTATTATTACCTTCTTTGTGTGAACTTGAGAAATAGCTTATATGCTTTCAAAATAATCCTGTTGTATTTTTATGGAACGATCACCACATTAATTGATTATTTAGGGAGACTCACTCGTGAAAACTTATCACTGAAGGTTTACCATTTCCTGTCCACATCCTTTGAGTCTTATCTTCCTTGATCTTATAACAATAATTTCTTAGGTAATTACTATCTAATTTATCACAGTAATTTTGGGAAGTAGGCAGCAGCAACAGGAGATAAGGGATTAGTTTCAGATTAAATATGATGGAAAATCCTAATTCAGATTTATGTCTACTATGCGGCCACACATCAAAAACAGATTTCATGTAAGTAAAAAAAAAATTCTACCAACGGTAAAATTTTCCTACTGCAGAAAAGCTAGCACCATGCAAGCACGATTCTACTGTGGATTCCTTTCATGATGATCTGGGGTCAGGCACTGTGGAATGCATTCCAATCATGGAGTAACAATCTCACAAGAATTTTGAAATCAAAGTTGGCCTGAATATTGTACAATGACACAGGATCTTGGCCCACTTCCCAGATTTCCTTTTTGGTTTTGTAGCCAGTTCAGTCATGCTTGGGAATTTGCTGAATCTAATACTTGGATCCATGACTTCCTGAATGTGACATTGGGATCGATGGCATCTGTCCCAAGGTTTTGCGGTTATACATTTTGGATATACCACGGGTGTAAATAAGTTCTCTACTAAATGGATGTCCAGGAAGTCTTGGTCCAGGGATGTAAACAGAAAGAGGTATTTGTGAAGTGATTATGAAAGTCAAAGATCTTGAGAGAATGTTCTCTTAATATTGAGCTGTAACCTTGGGCAAACTGACGTTCCAGCCAGAGGATCTTCAAGTCTTTTAATAAAGAACTAATGGATTGAAAAGCTATCTTTAATCCCTTCTTTGACTAATGGCCACTCAATGAAGGTCAGGACACTCAATAAACTGGATACCTCCTGCCATCATTCTAATTCAGTTAACATGGGAAAGCTGAGAAAGCAGTTGCTTTAGCTACTGAATTATCTAGGACACCAGCCTGTGTTGACATACATCTGAGAGTATTTTTGGAGTTCAATTTCAAAACACACAGTACTCATAATTTTTGTTTTAGTCAACGCTTTTCTCCTTCGTGCCATATATAATTAAGGGCTCATGTTTAAAATATTTTAAAAATGCCGAGCATTATGATATACATACCTAGGTAATGTCTGGATTTTCTGCCACCACAAAAACGAGAACATTCTGTAGCTTGTGCTTCTGCAACAAAAAGACTCCTGTGTTTTAAACTAGAATGCTATGCAAGAATCTGAACAGTATGCAGTGTAATGAATGCTTGGCCTGTTTAGTGAAAATCAAAAAGTAGGACAAAGGCTAAAAGCATGGACTGGGGGGCAGCTCAGTGGTCGAGCACTTGGCTGGCATGTTCAAAGCTCTGGGTTTGGTCCCAAGAACCTGAAAAAAAAAAGGCTAAAGGAAAAAATTGGGGGAAATAAATTCTAAGCAATGAAATGAAAGGTCTATGGATAATGAAATATTTAATTATTGAGGCAGAAACCAGGTTGTAAAATCTAGGTAGTGAAAGGATAAAGATAAGCTGTGAATGAGATAGTTGTTTAATTTGATGATCTCACTGCTTTGTTGAGTATTAAAATGTTGCCAAAATCATGAAATGTGGCCACCCTGCACAGTGACCAGTGATGTTGGGAGGGTGTTGTAAACAACTTGCCTCTTATTCTCACTGTGATGGCAACACCCTGGGCCATAAGTACTATCTGGACCTGAGAAATTAATGGCAGGTGGGCAAAATGAGCAGCAAAAGGAAATTGTTACAACAAATTTGGCCTGGAGCCTAGGAAGTTAGGAGAGCATTTTTACATCTAGGAAAATGACATCACACAAACTTCATGTTCTTCTTTATCTTATTAAAATTTGCCTCCTGTTATGCGAGGAATACTTTTTACAAACGTGACCATGTTCCTGAGTCTTGACATTTGCCTCAAGTATTATTAAATGCTGTGGTTATAAGACTCAGCAAATCTCAGATAAATGGAAATCCAAGTCTGATGAGCTTCTTAGAGAAATGGAAAAACGTGATTTCAATTAAAGGGAATTCTAGTTCTTTCTGATGAGAATTTTAAACATTTATGGGCTCCATAAAGTCTTCTGTACCTGGAGAAACTGAGTGTGTTACTTGTACACACGTACATATATAACATTACATGTAAGAATACATACATAAGATTCTAAGGGACAGTCTGAAAGACTTCAAGGTCTACATTCTGGAAAAGACTACATACTATTAAAAATGTGGTTTCACGGTGGTTGGACTGATGCAAAATACTTTCAGGCTTCTTAAACTGGGGGAGTACCAGCTGACCCTCTGACCTGTTTGCTCCTAGGTAAGAATATTTAGCTGCTGCATGGACTGGAAGAACCACAGGACGCTCACTGGGCAAATCACTTGTCAGGACAGCGGCCAGAGTGCATGCAACCCGAGAGGCAAAGCAAGGTGCGATCACTTTGATATCTTGAAATATGTTGCTCTCTATCCCATCATAAGCACTGTGGTTAGTTTTACAGCAGTTGAGACTGAAAGTGGGGAAGGAAGCTGGAATTTGGATAGAGTTTTAATTCTCAGGCCTCCTGGCATACACATTTATGGGGAGTTTGACTTCAAGTGAGTAAATGGAGGGAAGCAATAGAGTGCAGGATTAAACAGATACACCGAGACTGTGCTTCGTCTGTGGCTGTGTGACTGTGGTCTGGTAACCTAACCTGTCTGTGCCTCGGTGAACAGCATTAAATCCAGTGTTAGACGAATAGTCCTTTTTAGTAAGGATAGTGTGAAGACTAAGGAATATATCTAAAGCATCTAAAACAGTAGCTGGTAGAAAGTAAAACCTTTTATAAATGATAATAATGATCTTAATAAAAGCCACACAATAAAGGATTTAATAAATTCGGCGATATTTAAATAAAGCTCTTAGTAAGCTCCTGTTCCTATGTACAAAGGGTGATAACAATGTGAATTATTACAGTAAATGACACATGGCCTTGACTCCCCAGAAAATACTCCCCCTTCACTTCAAATCCATGCATTCCATCATTCTTGCCACTTTCGGAAGCAGTTCTGGGATCTTCCACGTCTTTGGCTGCACTGCCCTGGCTGCCTCCGTGACCAAGTCCATTCAAAACATGTTCCTTCCATGGTCACTTTGACCCTGGGGAAGAGCTGGAAGGCTCACGGTGCCAGATCTGGTGAATAAGGCAAATGAGGACACATTGCAGTGTTTTTAGGAATCTTCTCTTCCATTGGATGGCACTTGGCGGTGGCATTCACTATGTTTGGGGGGGGTCACATCTTGTCAAGACACTGATGAAAGAGGACTTTCAGAACTGCTTCAGAAAGTGGCAAAATGATAAGTGTGTCTGAGTATTTTGAGGCCGATTAATGGTGATGTGTCTTTTAATGTAATAAAATTTTAAATTTAAACATTCACTGGTATTTTGATCATCTTTCGATCTAGCTGTATCAAGTTTTTTTAAATTTAATTTTAAAGGGTATAAAACAGAGCAATGAAATGAATTGAAACAGTGATTAGACAGTAGGAAATCTACAATGGTTACTGTGTTGCATATTGTCCTCTAAATAGTTGCTCCACTTTAGGCTTGCAAAGTTTCAAACAATACAGTTCTTTGGAATCAGCTGGTTGCTCACGGGTGAGGTGGGGGACGTTCTCCTGTCCCCAGCCCGCATGCTGGCTCACAGGCGGGGGCTTAGCTTCCTTCCTTTTTCACCCCCATCCGCGCTCCAAAAGGCTCACAGGCAGGGGTTTAGCTTCCATCTTGGCTCCTTTTTTTTTTTTTTTTTTTTTTTCGATAGTTGATAGGGAAAAGTAAGATTTCTGGAAACAGGAGGTGGAGGCAAATCTTTACAATTACAGGTTTGGTTGAGAAAAATGTGCAGGTTTCAATGTATCACAAGACAGTATTTTCCTCTACGGCTGTACCATCCTGTATGTGCCCAACCTTGTCTGAGGTCGGAAGATAAGCAGCATCGGGCCCTGGTTAATACTTGGATGGGAGAAAAGAACATCTGGGAATGTGGCTCAGTGATAGCATGCTTGCCTAGTACGTGTGAGGTCCCTTCCTACCGACACTACCTATGAGAGCAATTTCTACTCCCAGACTAGTCCTCCCTCTCCATTGCTTGGGGTTGTCCTTTTCCAAATGAGTCATCTTCAGCACAGTCTAGGAGCAGTTGACTATCAGAGGCAAAAGTTTCATGTGACCTTGGGATACTTTTAGATATAAGAAGAAACTGGTCATCTTTTAGTTTCTGGAATAGCTGCATTCACAAAGTCAATGGCTATTTATTTTAGACATGGAATACATTCCCATCCTTATAAGCAAAACACAACAAAATGTTGTTGCGTCCCTCACAAAAGCAAATGAATTGATCCATCAGCGTTTCCTGCCAGTCCCATCTTTCCTCCCGTGCTGCTTTCCTTTCTATTATGTTTCAGTGGTGTAGTGGGTGGGCGAGTCAAAAATTAGTGTCTGGTGTGGAGATAACAGTCTGCAGCTGGAAGGCATAGGAATACGTTGTTTCTTAAACACAAGCGCACTGATTACTGATGTCAAAGTCAATGAAAGTTCAGTACATGGAAAAGAAATAGAGCATATTGCAGGGTGAGAGGACAGCAAGGGCAAAGGAAAAACAGGTGTTCTGCTTAGGGAACAGGGTAGGGCAAGAACGAGCTACCTCTGGGTCCCTGGAGGAAACTGACACTGGGTTACTATGGGGCACCTCTGGGGAGTGGCTGCAATTATAAATATCTTGTTAGGAATTTTAATTTGGCACAGGTTAATACATCAGCCTTTTTTGTAGGCTATGGTTGCATTTTCTAGTTTAGACAGACATATATAAGGTATGATCAAAATATGCTGTCTACTCTGCTTTCCAGAGCTACTAACTGTGCTTTCCTTGGTTGTGGAAAAATGATCTAGATATTCTCCCTACCCTTAAAAACTTTTTGCAAACAAGTGGAAAACAGGTAATCAAACCCCTAAAACAAGTCAAAATGAACCAAAGCAACCACTGAGGAACTTATGGGCATTTGTTTCAACCAGAGAATTGACAAAAGGCTTCACCAGGCATTTCCTCAATGGCAATTCCATTAGGGATGCAGAAGTGTTATGGTTTGTGTCTAGACATCCCTCCAAAGCCTCATGCGGTCATGGGGCAGGCTTCTAGAGTTTGCGATTGATTAATGGCCCATTGCTAGGATTATGGATGTAAGTACTACATTTGTCCTGGAGCAGTATACAATACAAGGGTGGGAAAGAGGCTTGCTCCTCTTTTTTGGCTCCTGTTGCTTTTGCTGTATTCCACTGTCGTGAACTGTTGCTCCTCAGCCATGCCTCCCTGCCTTGGAACCAGCTGATTATGGACTGAAACCTCTACAAACTGTGAGCTAAATAAAACTTGCCCTCTTTAACTTTGGGTGTTGGGTATCTTGTCTCAGCAACGAGAGAGAAGTAACCAAGACAGAGAAGTTATTTTTGCTTTAATGGTTATTAACTCGAACTCCTCTGGATCCTGGAGACAGAGGCTCATTTCAAAATAGCTTGAGCAAATAAAAGTACCGCTCGGGTATCTGAGGGCGGCACTTGCTTTCGTTCTCCAGGAATTTGTGTCACGGGGAGGAGTGCTTGGGTCACAGATGGTTCTCTATTCATATCACACTATGTGCCGCCAGATCATGTTTAATGGTCATTGCTATCTGCATTTTGGGGCTGGCAAATAAAGCTCATGGAAGGGCTCTGCTGTGTCTCCAGTGAGTCACGAGCCTTATGGGGCAGGAAATAAGGTCTAAACCGAGTCATGGACTCATTCCCAGCCCTGGTCTGGACAGTGGTGATTGGGGAGCTGGTGTCCACCAACATTCATATAAAGCAGAAAATAACTTTAAGCAGGATTGAGAAAGGCTTCAGGAGGACCTTTCTACTTCTCATTAGAACTACAGGGAGTGTTCAGGGCTTGTTCAGTGCTTCCCAGGGGAGAGGAGAGGACCTCAAAAGAGGGGGAAAAGGATGTCAGGTAGACAAAAGCAGCCCCTGCTGTTACTAAATGCTAGCACTTTTAGGCAAATAGTGTTTTCTGTGCCAGAAATAGATTGCTGAAGACAGGCAGTGGAAGGTGAGGCAGGCTTGGCTAAGCTGTGGGGAGCCTGGATTGATCGATAGAGTTATCAAAGGGCTTGAGTGAAGGAATGTTATGGTCAGACTTCTGTGGCCTGGTTACTCTTCTCAGAAACATGGTCTTTGGGCTCACTTTTCAGATCAATGTCTAAGCTGTTAGACTGTCAGGACCACACATCCCTCTCTTTTCTTCCCCACGTTTATTTCCAAATGCAAAATCAAGGTTATTAGGATTACTTTTGTCCAGTACTAAAATTCACGGACTCTTTAATACACCTAAAACCTAGTCACAGTGCTGCCAGCCAAAGGGGGAAGAAGAGGGGAGCACAGTGACTGGTTCCCATCTGCACGGGTTCTTGGGTTTGGCTGAAGACACGGGAGCTATTGTTATCTCTGGAACCCTGGACTCAAGTCGTGAATGGATTTTACTCAACTGGAATGCAGCAATTGAAGCTGGGTGTGGTGGCACACATTTGTAATCAGCAGTCAGAAGGGTGAGGCAGGAGGATTGTGAACTCGGGAGGTCAGCCTGGAGAACGTAGTGAGATTTTCACCAAACAAACAAACATTAAATCATGAACAAGTAGATTTTACTATCTTTCAATCTTCAAAAACTTATTATGAAATGTAAATGCACCAGTTCTAGTTGAGAAAATAATCAGAACTGGACAATACTGGTAGGAAAGTTTTATTTTTCTTATTTTTATTTTTTTGCCATTTAAGCTGATCATTGTGGAGATAAAACAAAAGTAATGGATACTTCAGTAAAATTGAAGATTCTGAAAAAATTAATCTGCTTTGGCTGTTAAAAATGAGAGGAAATAAAGGAAAAAGAAATAGGCCACCTTCTAAGAGTTATTTTCTAGTAGTCACTGACAACAGTTAGTACTGATAGGAATGAGCTAAGTGTAAGAAATCTCAAACATTGGAAGGATTCAAGTCTCAGGAGGTCACAGTGTTGTTTCTGAGAAATGTACCTACGAGTAAGAAGCAAAAATCTCCCTGGACTTACTGGCAGCGTTTGAATTTATTATGATAGCTTTGGAACCAGAAAATGCTTATACTTTTCTTTCATAAAGCTCGCAAGGAATCGAGTATTTTTATAGAAAAAGTGGTCAACGGAGAGTGCGGGTGAAGTCAAGGGGAGGTATGGGGGACACCGCTGGATGTTCTGAGGCTTCTAGCGGAAGAGGACAAAAGGTGACTAAGCTACAGTCGGCCTCTGTGTTCACGGGGTCAGCATGGACTCAAGCACCTGAGCGCTGAAAATACTGGAAAAAATAATGCATCTGTCCTGAACATATCCAGAGATTTCTTTGGTCATTATTGTCTCTCCAATACCACATAACAGCTATTTACATAATATCTAGGAATTTTAAGTAATCTAGAGCTGATTTCAAATATACCAGTGATTGCATAGCTTACATGCAATTATCATGTCATTTTACATAAGGGGGCTTGAGCATCTGCAGGTTTCGGTATCTGCAGAGGAACCAATTCCTAATGCTGAAGGATCACTCTGTTTTTCATTCCTACCTCGAGCAGGCCAGATGTAATTTTTCTAAGGAATATTTCCCCACATATCCTGACAACTGCTGGGTGGGGAGGAAGCAAATTGTGCTCTGTCAGATATAAGCGAAAAACCATAAGGTGACGGACAATACTAAGCATGCACCCGCCCTGTCCCAACACAAAGGCAGAGGAAAGTTTACGCTAGCAATTTGCCAAGGGACTATTTTTGGGGAACTCACACACCCACACACCCTAGTAGCAGTAGTTCTTTTCCTGGTCTCTAAATACTAAGGTACTTAAAAATTTAAATGTCCATGAGTTAACCTATGTTGGAATAGTTTTAGAAGGGACCCACTGGTAGGAGTTGATAAGAGATCAACATAAACACCAAGGGATGCACAAAATAAACAACACTGCAATGCATTTCCTCGTTTGCATTTGTCATTAGAATGGAATGCTAATAGAATCTATCCTGGGTACTGCTCTTTCTTTTCTTTCTTCTTTCCCTCCACCCCTTCTTTCTTATTGCATTTGCCTCCTCTCATTCCGAATCTGAGACATGAAACGAAGTCTGTTTGGACCTGGTCAGGCTCCTTCATGATGTCCTGGGAAGACAATGGAGATAACTGAAGAACTCAAACCCACGGACGTCTGTCAAGAGCTTGTCACAAGCAAAGCATCCTATAATAGAAGACTCGTGTGTCTATGCGTGGGAAACGGGAAGAGACGAAGATGCAGTCGCTGCCCTTTAGGAATTCCCTATGGGGGAAACGGGTGATTTGCTGTGTGAAACACAGCCGGCACCCAGGGCCCGGGATGTAATTCTGACCCTGTCATGGCTGACTGTGCAGGGGGGCGGAGTATACTTGGAAAACGAAGGCATCGCGGGAAGGGGCAAAACTGAAGAATGGAGGAATTAAGTGCAATCAGCATCTAAGTCTATTCCAAATAAAATAATGTCTGATTAAATCTGGAACCCACCCCAACCTGAGCAGACCAGACAGATGTGCAATGCATGTGGCTCCCAGAGGAACCTTTAAATTTGATATTTTGCAAACTTACTTACTGACATGGCACTGCCCACACGTGCAGACCAGGCTTTGGAAAATGGTCTTACTGTTTATACTCTTCCTCAGAGATGCCACCACTCCTGGCTGTTTAGTTTTTCAGAGCCTGTGGCCTCTTGCTTTACCTTTTGTGACCTCTACTGCTATTTGATGTTTAACAGACGACCTCTAAAATGTATACGACTCTGAAACTTCAGGTCCTTAAAAATGATCACAAGCCTCCCCTGAGGAGCGAAACAGGATGTAACCCAGGCTGTGACCACCGCAGTGCCGATGTGGACCAAGTGGGACCTCTGAGACAGATTCGTGTGTTACAGGTCAGCCAGGGCACTGGATTCCTAGCAGTGGTCCTGGCTGTGGGATGACAGCAGAATACAGATGCGTGGGGCAAACCTGAGAATTACCGCAGGACATAACTCTCCAACACTGAGTTTAGCAAAATTCTAGTTTCTTTTTCCGGTTCTATATATGATTGCTGCATTCTAACTCTGTCTTCACTTTTAACATTTCAAGTTTGTTCTTTAGCCTCATTTCCATAACAATGTAGGATTATTCAAAAATAATTTTAAGATTTTTAGTTTTCTCTGTTTTCCATGTGTCTTAGTTACTGGTACCTAGGAAAGCAAAAATATTAATCTCATTGAATACTGGTCTTCTTCCACCATGGATTTTGCAGAAAAATCTCTTGATTTGGTTTGAGTCCACTGTCAGTGGCTCAGTGCCATCCCTGGCATGAACAGGGGCAGCAGCTGGGAGGCCACACCACATGTCCTGCCATAGATCAGCACACTTCAGCCCATCCTGGACACAACAGACAATGGTCGGAGTTTCATGCCTGAGGCCTTTCATGCAAAAGCTAATAGATGCTATTTAATAAAACAGAAGACCCCTAAAACTCGACTCACATACAAACGAGTGGTTATTAGAAAACCCAATATTGTTTTGCAACTATGCCCTAAAATTAACATGGAATTGAAAAGCAAAATTCCTGCTGGAAACAAACTTCTGAACAAGAAATCTTAGAAAAAGGCTAATTTTAAAGGAAAATTGAAAACTTAATCAAAAGTGTTAATTAAAAATTAAGACGAGCCCTGGCTGGGCCTGGGAGGAGAAAGCAGCAAATTAGTCCTTGCCATGAACCAACCAGCGTGTGGGCTGGGAGACGGGACAAGACCCCACCCTGCCCTGCCCCATGCAACTGGCTGGTTCAGAGGACAGGCTGAGTTGATAGCAGTGAGGTACAAAAACAACTTAATGCTTGTATTGTTTGATTGACTTTGCAGGTGTAAGGGCAACAGTCTGAACATCTATTAAGAGGATAATGATATGCAATATAGCAAATATGGGGTATTTCCTTCTGTTTTGTTTTTGAAACCTAATACTGTTTTCACTGTTTTGTTTTGTTCCATTTGTTTTATCCAATGTTCAGCTTTAATTTTATTATGTCTGAATGTATGGGCAGCAATTTTGAAGATAACAAGAGGCATTATGGTAGCCATTGTTGATTTCCTATTATCGTGTTTTGAAGTCCTGTATTGCTTTTGCTGCTGTTTTGATTGGCTTTATTGTTTTACTTTGTTTTGTTTTATTCTCTTTCAAATAAAAAAATTAAAACTTAATCTTACTTTTTCAGTAACTCTTGGGAACCTAACAAGATTAAAGTTGAATGGTCTGATTATTTCTCGAGAGAATCATAGCATGTACGCAGAATAGAGAATAAAACTTTAATAGTATCAAAACCAGAAATTTTTGGAACCAATTTAGTACTTGCTGGAATAAAGTTGCAAAATGTTACTTAGTAACTGACTTAGCTTCTAAATCAAGCCAGAATTACACATACTCTGTATATTACTTGAGTACATACAAGTACATCCCATGATAACATGCAGAGACACAGAATTAAGAGTACTACAAAACTGGAATCACCATCTGTATTGATGAAATAATGACCTGGAAACAAAACACCTGTCCCATGGTCCAGAACACCTGTTTTGAAAAGGGAGTTTTGAACATCACTCTTTCCAAGAATTCACATAAACTCCAAGTGGTGAAATCTGTTTTTCAGTATGAAGAAAAGGATGAAAACACAGTAGTGTGCCTATGAGAACACACTTTTCTTTTCACTCAGTATCAAATGAAAATGTTTGACAGAATTTCCGTCTTTTAAGGTAAAGTGGGCTCTTCACATTCCAGTGGTTAAGAAGGAATCTCGTAATGCTCTTATGTCTGAGTGTCACACCTCCTAGAGCAACGTATGCTCAAGTACCTCTGCTGATAGTTGTAGGACGTGGGTTTAACTTTCCTGAGAACTAAATTAGACCTACAAAATTAACAGGCTATGGAATGACCTGAGTTCATAAGAATCTCTAAATTTGAGAGATTTATCCAGCTTTTGCTAAGATCTCATCGAAAGCCTTTTACAGCATAGGTTTCTTCATGAGTTACATACTTCGCATGGGACTTTGGGTTTTTTTAAAAAACATTAAAACAAAGTGCTTTGTGTGGTGCAAATTCAATAGAAGGCCAAAACAGTCAGCAGCACTGATGGTATGGAGTAAAACCTACACTCTTACTCTGCAGTCAGGCCCCACCATCTTATACAGGTGAGATGTGTGACTGACCAACTTGGCTCCTTGTTTGATAATTATTACTGAAGGGCTAAGGTAAGTAAAGCCAGCACCTTGAGTGGAACCCAGTGGAAGCCACTCGGAGTGAATGGCTTGGTAGTGATGGTTATGATCCCCACTCCAGGGAATCCCTCCTGTGGGTGCAGGAACCCGTTAATGAATATGGGTAATATGTTTGCTTTATGGTCGTTTCTTCAACCTGTTACTGTCTGCAAACTAGTAAGAGGTTATATGTGCATTATGAGTCACTGAATAGCACGTAAAAGAATTCAGTGTGGCTTCAATTCCAGGGCTGATTTGCTATGCAATCGAACGCAAGGCCTTTGTCTTGGTGCCTTGCTGCATTGATGTGGAACATGAGAATGACACTCATTCGCTCACCTCAAGGAGCTATGACGTGGACTACTGAACGCGCACCTCGGAAAGCACTTTGAGCTCCTCAGATGAAAAGCACTGTGGAGACATTTACAGCCGAGAACGCTCTGCCCGGGACTCATGTCCTGATCTACGTGTCTGTGTCTCCATGTCGTTTTCGATACTCTAAAATTTGTTGGTGGCATTCCACCCCTCCACGTGTTAGCTGTTTGGCACACACATGTTTACACATTTGAAGTAGTTGTTATAATCCCATTCCAAAGATATTTACTAATTTTCTAATCAAGTTAATGAAATGTACCCCAAATGAAGGACTGTCTAGAAAAACTTCAGCTTTCTCTGAGGTACATGTGACAAAATACAAAGTTCTTTGAAAAACAAATTGAACTGGTGTTGTGTGAAACTATAAGTTTTAATGAAAAAAATAAAGTATGCCACAGTGTCTAGATATTCATCTGAAGAGTACAAAGATGGAGTTCTGAGAAAAAAGGGTCTCAACACTATAGAAAATAAATGTGGTTCTTAAATTATTTTCAAAGGAAACATTAAGAAAATGTAATGTTCCATATACTGAAATAAAGCAATTAGTCAGAGGTAATAAATTATAAATACAGTAGTTCAATTTTTTTTTTTAGCATTAGTTTTTCTAAACAAGTTAAACTTAAAACATTTTCTATCTGTTATATTCTGTCACAGGAATTGTGGAAGCTTTCACAGAAATCTAAAGCAATGATACTGCCTAGTAAATTGTACGTAGAAGACTGGACTTTGACCATTTTAGATTTATAACATATTTTGGCTAATACATTGGCTTCAACTCATTGATGTGCCTTTACATTTTGGAGAAATGACATTGTGATTTGTGACTTTTCTGTGTGGTTCACCAAAACCTTCTTCACTTGCAAGTCGTGCTTGATTCTTTGCAGGGGGTCCTGTCAGACTCATAATCAAAATGATGGAAACTGTAAGTAACTTCTTTAGGATGGAGAAAATAAAGTGCTTTTAAATTCAACTATTTCTTGCCTTAAACAAAATGGGAACATACAGTACTTAGTCCTGAAATGTCCATATCTTGACATACACATTTGAACGGAAAAAAACAGCAGTGGGCCATTAATGTCCTTCGAGAATTCAGACTGGATCTAAACTGGGCTTTGCATCGTCCTCCTGCTCGTGTTTGTACATGAAGGTTAACAGGAAGAGGGCGACATCCAAGGATGACCAGTAGGCAGTATGCGACGTGACAGCGGACCAATAGCGGCTCTCCACCAGGCCTTCTCTGAGTTCAAAATCAATCCTGTGGTCCAATTCCACTAAAAAGAAAAGAATTTACATGAACAAAGATGGTGTATTCGGTACACTTCTTACAGTTGAGAACAAAAATTTTGCTAATGTAAATGACTAATTTCATTTTTTTTTTGGTTTTAGTGGTGCTAGAGATTGAACCCAGAGCTTTACGCATGCTAGACAAGTGCTCTACCACTGAGCTGCTTAAGAGTCTGCTCTTAGTTCAGTGCCAAAGGATGTCAAAGTTAAAAACTGGCAAAAATCAAGAAAGCTCAAGAGAAAGCTGGGTTTGATTTACACTGGGAAGTCATAGGACCCTAGGAAGCAATCTAATGTAAATGCTTATTTTATACAGGTACTTTGTGATAACACTATTTGGCTATTTGAAATGCTTATACAAATTGTTTTTCTATTCAATTATACATTTTATGACAAGAAATGTGTATAGATTCATCTGCACATTTTCTGAGGAAGTTTACACTTAAGAGGTAATGAATACCCATTAGGCTAAAATATGCTTGCAAATATAACACAAGCTTTTTGAAGTCTTTAAAACTGTAATTATTTTCTTTTAATTAAAATAAGCTATTCCATAAGAGGCCAGAAACAGCTGAAATCCATGTGGACCCAGGAGGCGGGAATGGTGCGAGCTGTCTCCTGCACTCCCCAGGCGTCTGCATGAACTTTGCAGGCACATTCTGCTGTGCAGGTGGGAAGGTGACACAAGAGGAGGAGACCAGAAGTCTCAAGCACGATGAAGAGGAGTCGAGATGAAGTTGGCTACAAAGAGAAAAGATGACCAAAACCAGAAAAGGTGGAAAACATGTTTTGCGACCAGTAAAGATCACCAAGTAATAATCTCCAAGGCTCACGTCCCAAGGTCACTGCATGTCTTCCTGGTCCAAGGTCTTAAGCCATACAGGGGACTATTTTTATATTTTGCAGTACAGGGCATCAGATGCACAGCCTCATGCATGCTAGGCATGTGTTCCAGCACTGAGCTATACTCCATCCTTTTTCATTCTGAGACAGGGTTTATGGGAAGCCGCCCAGGCTGGCCTGGAAGTTTCCATCTTCCTGCCACAGCCTCTGAGTAGCTGGGATTATAGGTGTGTGCCCCACCCCTGCCTCACGGGGACTTCAGTCAGTGTCCGTCATTAGCTAGACTGGCCAACCTGTACCCGATGAGCCCGTGCCAGTCTCTTGTCTGTCTCTCTTCTTTCTACGTGCGTCATGGATGTCCCCAATCTGGCTCTGCACGGCAGCACTGCTCTGCATGGGCTGCTCTTGGCCAAGTGGGCTCTCACGTACATGCAGTTACCTCAGCCCCGGCTTCTCACCAGGACCACACCTATGGGTGGCACCATGCAGGCTGGTACCTTTTCCTAGGTCTTCTCGCTGGCTTAGGTCAGAGGGAAAGGAAAAGTAAAATCATCACCTTTTCTTTTTTTTTCTCTCCTTTGAATGCCTAAGTGCTAGAACACTCTCTCTACAAAATAAGCACCAGGTTCCTCAATCAGTGAAGAGACATAAAACTGAGACTGAAACCATGATTTCAAAGCATCACCAGCTCTTTGCTTATATTTCTTAAAACATGGAGCATTTTCTTTCTGGGAGGTCTCACATACTGGCATAATACTGTACTCAACCCTAAATCAGACCATTTCCATACCATGAAGGTAGGGTGTCATCAGTACTATACTTTAGTACAGAATTCTTGTGTGCGTAAGGTCTGTCAACATGGAACGGTACTGCAAAAAAAAACAGCACAAATGAATAGAAAGTATCTTTGTATTACAATATATATTAACTGCACAAGTTTCTACTATGTAATGGAAGCATCTCAACTTTTCTGGAAATTTCCAAAGACATACTGACTTATAAAGGATATCTTATTTGTAAATAATAATTACGGTCATAATTGCATGATATTTGGCTCCAAACAGTTTTATAATTTAGTTGTCATTTCTGTCAAAAATTTTCTCTAAAGAGAGAATTATCCTGGAAGGCATTCAAATTCCTAACAGCTAATGAGACACAGGCTAGGTGGGCTAAGTTCTGACTAGGAGAAACTCCAGGAAATGACCAGATTTGCTGGCCCTTCCACAGTCCGGTTTAGCCGCCTTTCCCAATCTTACTCACAGCTACCTTTCTACTCAGCTGCAGTTCTCAAGAAACTGGACTCTCTGCGGTTCTGTCCATGATGTCTGGCCTCCCTGCAACGCCTCTTCCTTTCGGCATGTCCACGCCCACTTCTTCCATAAGACCTTGCCTGACTTCTCCCGGGGAAGCCACTTCTCATTCCTTGAAATTGCCAGAGTCCTTTCATCTGGACCTCTGCCTATGACTCAGCACACAGCACCATGGATGATTATGTGAAGATCGCCTTCCCTCCTAAAACACATGCTCTCTAGAAATCCACTTTCACGTTGGAATTCAGTATCTGTATGCGCAGTACTGAAGCCTGCTTCACGCTGGCATCTTTTCTAGTAATATCATGGCGTCTTGGCTCATGATAGATGTTTAACAGTTACTGAATGAGGGAAAGTCATTGATTTTATCACCTGAGTCTGGTGTACATATGATTAGTGGTCTAAATGCTTGGATAATTGTGATGGTTTTGAGAAGTAAGAGTTAACTGACTACAAGACAAATATATTAGTGGATTAATTTTCCTTCTTTCAAAGAAAAATGCAAAAAGCATTAATAAAATTATTTCTTTATGGAAGTGATCAACTATTATAGGACAAGAACCAGAGAAAGAGATGATTACACAAGAGCACTTCTTGAGGGAAATTCACTGAGTTAGGTCAACACAAATTGTTGCTATGAAACAAAAACACAACAAAAAATGCTTGTTATAGTGTTTTGGAACTTCCTAGCAAGTAATATTTTCTTGACGATTGAACAAACTTACGAAAATTAACAATCAAATAAACTGTAAAATAGCCAAAGAAAATCCTGTAACATTTTTTAAAAAACCAGAGACAAAAATCTAGTATTAAAAAAAGAAAAAACAGAGAAAAGAGAGCAGCTCTAGAAAAATAGTAAAAAAAATTTTTTTAAATGTTAAGATTAGTCTTGAGTGGTACATTTCGAGGATAGTGAAAATTAAAGAGACTGAAAATGTTTATTGAATCCAATAGTATTTTTAAAAGTGAATCTACCCCTGTAAAGTACATCAAATATGTGTGTTGGAAATAGGTATCAGCTATGGCATAATTATATTACTAATTAATGTTATTGATAGCTGAAATAACTAGGAATGATTAAATTCTCTGCACTGGGAAACCCTTTTATATCTAAGAATATTACATGAAAAGAACAGTAAACCTCCTTGAAGCCTTAAGACAATAAAGAAGAAAGAAACTGACCTAATGCATTTTCTCCTAAAAGGTTCCTTCTCTGTAGAAGTGTACAGGAGTATCGTATATTTTAGCACAATATGTGGCTAATCAACATTCAGGTTTCAGGAACACTATCATTTAAGATTAGAAAATATTAGGAAGAAAATATATATATAAAACAGTCTGCATTGGCAACATCGAAGATGATCTCATAGAAGATTTGATCCAATTTTTCAATGAGCAGAAGAATTCTAAGCAGATCTTTTTCATAGTGTTTTGAATGCTATTCCTGATATATACCATACCGAGGGAATTATCTTTATTCTGCATTACATTTTCCGGAAAAAGAAGTTGTGGGAGATAAAAGAATGATTCTTGAAGTCTGAAATCTGTGAAAAAAACAAAACAAGACATAAGATGCTGTAAAATGTGACAGATGGTTAAAAATGGCCTTCATTGTTGCAGTGCCAAGAGTTAAAAGGATATTTCCAAACAAGCTGATTAAGCCTGCCATAAATGAAGAAGTAAATCTCTGAGTTTCTGTGAAACGTTATCTCCGGGAAAGTATAGGCATAATTAACTTTGAAATATAGTCTGGTAACCCTAGACATTCTCATCTTTCCTTTCATAATGTCACAAACACAGGGGGCACAAGAAATGCAAAACCCTTGAGAAGAAGCCTATGTTTTTCAAAGCAAGTGAAAACCACGTCAACTGGCTGTTTGTGCTGAGAACACTCTTCGAAGACAGAAGCCCTGACTGATCACAGTTCAAATAAGGATGAAAGATCAAAAGGACAAAAGTTTCAGAACACAGGTTAACCACAAGCACTGAGGCGGTCGATGTAAGAAGAAGAGGAGGAAGAACAAGTCACCTTAACCACGACCCATTCCAGAGATTTCAGGAGGAAAAGTTTTCAGATTTGCCCGATAAAGCCAAGATAGTAATTATGATGTAAGCAGTTTGTCAAATTCAGGATTACAAAGAAGAACATTTAATTGAAGCAAGTCAAAGAATTAGTAGGGCCAAATTTGGGGCACCAATTTAAAAGTAGAATTCTACTGTGGTAGCTGTTCCATTTTAATAATTACATTTGTAACTAGAGATGAATATCGTGACTACCTCAGATTTAGTTGATAAGAAATTTGTCATTAGAAGCAGCAAAGAAGTGATAAGCAAGAAAAACAGAATGTGTTTTGTTAAGCTAAGTACATCTCCTGTTCCCAAAGAAGCAGGCTCCACTATTATCATTCTGAGATATTTTAAAAAGTAAAAAACAAAACAAAACAAAATGAAACAAAAAAGTGTGTTTTTTTTTTTTTTTCTTCAGATTCTGTGCTTTACTTTTTCTGGAGTTCAACTCCCACTGTTTTCTCTAACCCACACCCCCAGGTACTGAGCATTAAGCCCAGGGAGTGCCTATTACACCCCCAGCCCTGAGCCTGAGACAGGGCCTTGCTAAATTGCCCAGGCTGGGCTGGAACTTACAACCTTCAGTCCTCAAGCCTCCCAGAATGTGGGGATTACGGTGTTCAGCTCCGTGCCTGGCACGGGTGCCGCGCATTACCAAAGTTACAAAGAACTGTGACTTTTCAACTGCCACCCCATGCAATTCTCTGAAATACCTTTTCTCAAAAGTTAGAGATTTCTTTTGACATCTGCATGTCCCAACAGAATTTTATATTTTTATAACTACATTATGAGTGTTAAGTTAAAATGAGAATTTAACTCAGAAACAGTATAGAAACTCAGAAGAACTAAAATATGAGTTTTATACAAAGTCTAAGAAGAATTTTCTAGACAGTGTTCAAAACATCGTAAAATTTTCAGTGCTCAGTAAGATTAAAAAAACGCTGCCGGGGCTGGAGATTTAGCACAGCGTCGTAAGCACGAACTTTTAAGACTGATATCCTATTAATATTTATTAGCAAAAATAAAATTCATAAAAATTAGGGTAGCTGATGTGGTGGTACATGACTGTAACCCCAGGACTCTGGAGGCTGAGGCAGGAAAATGACAGGTTTGAGCCTAGCCTGGGCAACTTGCAGAGACTTAGTGAGACCCTGGCTCAAAATAAAAAAATACAGCTCAGTGCAAAGGTCATGAGTTTAATCCCCAGTACCACAAAGAACACAGAAAAATCAATGGGTACTTACCCTAGAGATTTGTTTTGTTTTTTTGCTTTTGTTTTTGTTGGTACTGGGGACTGAACTCACAAGTTTGTGCCTGCCAGGCAGGTGCTTAAGTCACTGAGTCAAACTCCTGGTCCTTAGAAATCTGTTTTTGCTTGATATTTTAGACCCTTATGCCAGAAGGTCCTGACTATTAATGATCTAACTATAATTAATCATCAAAGCAGGAACTGAAATTGCATTTACCTGGAAAGTATTCTTAAAAGTGTAAGCAGAAGGAAAGTAATTTTTCTTTAAGAGCTAAGGTTTGTTTCAGATCTGAGAGCTGACTGCTAGTGTTAATGTCTTAAACTCTCCTACCCTCCTCAAATTTTCAAAGGCCAACAGCAAAAACTCTAGGAAAGAACTGCAGGAACTAACATGCGGAGTCGAGGAAGCCAGAGCTGCTGTGTGGAAGGGTCTGCGTTGCCACCGTGGAGGTGGAAGGCGAGGCAGCTGGCTTCTTCTCGTCTTCCACCGAGTCTTTGGATGTCTCAGGGGGCTGTGATGCCGATGAACGCCCAAATCTGGAAAGCAGCATTCCTCCGAGCCCCTTTCCAATGCTCGCAGCCCCTGCGTTCCGCAAAACAGGGGAGTCATTGTGTTGAGTCACAGCACACACCAGGCGAGGAGCACCACCCACAGTTACAGCCGACTGGCTGGGGAGCGAGCCCTACTCATGTTTTTCCAGGGTGGGGACATAAGAAAATTACAGTTTATACTGCAGGTTTCTAAATAAAAATGGTGTTGAAAAGGAAAGTTGTATAAAATCTAGGCCTACAGCTTATAGAGATATATACACAAAGGAATAAATATATTCCATTCAAGTCATTACTGTTATTAAAATATTTGGCAAAATTAAAACCGTTAATAAAGGAACCATACACATACACAAAAGAACCACACCACTGACATGGGTGTATTTACTATTGACAGATACACTTACTTCTGAACCAAAGTCGGTATGTCATAAAAAGCCATTAAAGGAATCTGTATGATGAAACAGCTGTCTAGCAACTAAAGCCTAGTTCTGGTGCCACCTTGTGGCGCTTTATATTAAGGCAACTTGTAACCAGAAGCAAGGGACAAATTCAAGGGGCACATAACTGAGTCCAGGGAGACATAAGCACAGTGCGACACTGGAGAGCACTCAAAGAGCAATTAAATATCTTTGTTGCCCTCAGGAAGCACACAGTCTGCAAGACACAGACCAGGTCGGGAGCCGGCTGCCGCGGACGCTGTGCACATGAGGGCGCTCGTTTCACACAGGGGCGTGGGGGTGGGGGTGACCGTGGGGCACCGAAACTCCAGGGTTTGCTCCAGGTTTCCCAGTAAGTGGGAGGGTGAAGACTGAGATGCGGAACTTGCCTCCCACAACAATGCTTTTTCCTGGCCCATCCAGCTATTTAACATCCTAAAAACCTTGTGATCTGCCCTAATCCGAGAACTCAGAGCTTTTGCTCCTCAAATACAAGGTCACGGGTTACTTCATTCTAGGTTAACTGCACAAATCTCTCAAATTTCATATCCATCAAAAAAAAAAAAATGTGTCTGTCCGCAGAAAAGGAACAGTGAAGAGGAATTACCCAGTATGCTGGCTTTGCCGATGTTTGTGATGGACTCTCCGTAGTGCCGGCGGGAGAGGACCGGCGAGGTGACAGGGCTGGGTACGGCTGAGATGCCTTCACTCTCGGAAACTGAGGTAGGTTCTTTGGCTGGGTTGAGAAAGCTTGGCTTCATATGTTCATAAGGTAGAGGGTTTGAAGTATTGTACCAGTGGATCTGGACAGGTGAAATGTTGCTGTAGTGTTTCAATATTAATGGTTCTAATCTATAAGCCTTGATATAAAAAAATTCAAAGAAATACAACATCAATGTCTAATGCTTCAATTTTAGTAGTTATTTTTCTACTGTATACTAAGTAGACCTTAGAGAATTTTTAAAATGGATACATAGCTGAAAGATATATTTGTACTTATTTATTGTTAATAATATGTGGCTGGTCTAATAATATATCTTTAATGAGATTATTTTAAAAAAGGCACCAATACAGGCCAATTGTGTCTATTCATTTATTCTACAGAGAAATAGATTGATTTTTATTAAATTCTGATCTCCTTTAACAGGCTTATGTCAACCTCCCAAAGTTGTAAAAGTTAAATTGTAATCTGGAATACAGCAAGTAGGGTCAATTTTTAATATTTTAGAGTATCTCATTAAACCCAACTTCCCTTCCCCTCTTTCTCCCTTTTTGATTTTTAAGACAGTCTTGGTACGCAGTCCAGGCTGACCTCAAACTCACAATGATCCTCCTGCTTCAGCCTCCTGAGTGCTCCACCACACCTGGCCTAAACTCAGTTTTCAAACAAATTAACATAGTAACAGTCAACAAAAGACTGTCTGTCTCATGTGAAGTAGGTATGATAAAGCAGAAAAGTCATACCCTGCTATAGAAGAGGCACGTTTCTCCCTTATAGGATGTGAAAAAGAACAGGTAATGTTTGTAAACACTGTTTGGACAAAATATTAAAAAATATTAATAGAACTCAGAGGAGCTGGGGTGCAGCTCATCAGAACTCACACTTAGCACCTGTGGGGCCCCGGGTTCCATCCCCAGCTCCCAACAATCAAACACACAGACCAAATCAGAGACGAGTTCATTCTCACGTTACGAGAGAATGGGTAAAGCGAGTATGTACTGAAGAAATGCTGTCCAGCAAAGTTTTCCCACATACTTTACTCAATCCCAATAACCCTGTAAGGTGAAATGTTCTCTGCATTGTGTAGCTAACATACACCTCAGAAGGGACTGGCCAAGGTGGTGCAGTCTGCATTTGAGTCTAATACTAGATTCCAGCCGTAATTTCAGTTGAAGTTCATTTCTAGTTCTTCAGTGCCAGTTGAAGTTTATTTCTTAAAATATGACAGCTGTGAGTCCACCATATGGGAGATTTTCTAAAATTCAAGTGCTCATGTTATGGTTACTTGGAATTAAACATCTTTTAGAAAACGACACAATTGAGCTAATTTTCTGAGAATAAACAGTATTTAAAATAGTTTTATTATTTAAATATAGTTAGCCTTGTCCCTGAAAGGAGGAAATTTTTGGGGGGTGGTGCTGAAGATCAAACCCGGGGCCTACTACATGCTAAGCACGCACCTGACCACTGAGCTACCCCCCAGACTGTGGTTTTTCTTACTTGGTATATACCATTTACCTGCACACAAAAAACTTTGGAGGATTTACATTAAAAAACAATATTTACATCACAAATTCAATAGAGAATGGAAAAAATCCAATTATTTTATACTTTAAATAGATTAAAATAAACAGTACTACTTCTCATGTGTAATACATAAAACTTTCGTATTTTCAAGGTTTCAAACACATTTCAACATTGTAGCATGCTTTAGAAAAAAAAAGAGCAGGAATTTTAAGATTTACGGTTACTTGGTTATTGGTATCACAAGTGGATAAAGTCTGAGAGTGTAGTAGACTCCTGTCTCTTGTATTAATTGTCCAGGATAATGTTTTTATATTGAGGTCTCACATTACAAATACAATATAAACAGATCATCTCTAAGGCATCTTACTTCATGAATCCTGGATGAATTCAAACACAGATGTCTTAAAAATATAACATTATAGGGCTAGGGATTTAGCTCAGTGGCATAAGTGCCTGCCTGACAGTTACAAGGTTGTGAGTTTGATCACGGGTACAAAAAAAAAAAAAAAAAAAATTATATATATATATATATATATATATATATATATATATATATATAACATTGTGCAAGGAGATAAGATACATGAACTGTTGCTGTTGTTAGTTCAATGGTACCTGGCAAGGTTTCTGCTGGATTCTTTTAGGAACAATCTAATACTGAGGAAAAAAAAAAGTCTGCAGTGCAACTCACCACTGGATCTGTAGGATGAAAAATATTTAGTAAGCGGTTACAAATCTCTCTAGGTAAAATATGGTCTTGACTTCCAGTGTTTCCTGGGCGGATGCCACGCAATGCCAAAAAAACTGCGAGCGGGGATCCCATACAGAAGAAATTTTCAACCTAAAACGACAAAGCCACACCAAATTTGAAAAATGGTGCGGTGTTATTTGCAAGAAATTTTGGCGCAACATGCTGCAGAGTAAAAAAACAAACAACTGTCTCTAAGTATATTGCTTTTTAGTCTAAATGATAACTGCATTATTTATTAATTATATGGCAAGTACTGAGCATTCTAGAATAATCTACTTCCAGAGGAATTCCATTATTTAAGTGAAAGGGAAGAAAGGGCATTTTATTGTGTGTGTAGTCCGCTGCAGTAAGTAAAGATCTCCTGAGTCACTACTTTGCCAGGCACTGTGATGGGGAGAGACCAATCAGCAGCTTAAGGCAGAGCTTCTGCGCCCCGAGTTTATAATGCTGTGGGGGACGGAAGAGAATCAGCACACAGCAGAGAAGGCAGCGTTCGCAGTGGCTGGAAAAAGCAAAACAGGATTCCCACAGCTGACGCTGGGACACTGGGCTGGGAAGAGGGACTGACAGACGGACAGAGCCACACGAGCCAAAGCGGGGGCCAGAAAGCACCTGGTTTAGTTTTGAGAAAAGAAAAAATATGACTGAAAAATTGTGTGTGGGGAAAATGTAGCCTGGGATGACAATACTCAGAGATCTTTGTTTCACTGAGGAAGCTGGTCTAGGAAGTTAAAGGTGGTGGTAGTGTGTGGGTGAGTTAGAAAACGCACACTCTTCATTTTGAGAGAAGTTAGGAATGAACGGAAAGAGCTGAGGGAAGGGATCATCTCGACCACGATAGGAGAAGCTGTTCTAACAGTGGAAATATGAGAGGACACAGCGGAATCCACAGGACTGAATGCAGATGGCAGAGGAGGACTGGGTGAGACATCAGACGTGGGTCTGGCTGAATGTGAGAACACTGGTTTCATGAACTTAACTGTAAACCCTGCTTTCTTCTCACTGTAAGTCCGAGGTTAGCCACAACATGTCTTATGTAGCTGAAATTTCAGGACGAGATACAAAACCGAGTAAGTCATCATCCAACTCTATGGAACACCACCACAGAAGCAGCATTAAAACCAAGAAAACCCGTGCCTGCCTAGGAAGTGCAGAGAGTTAGAGGAGGGCTGTCTGCTAGAGGGAGAGGAATTGCTACATTTAATTAGGAGGTGGAAAAGGAGCTACAGAAGGGAAGGGGAAAGGAGAGACCCCGGATAAAGTGGTATCATGGAACCCAAGGGAAGGCAGGGTATCAAGGAAAAAGGGTGGGCAGCATCCCTTGCGTATACATAGAACATGGCACCTTTTCCTCCTAAACCCATCTGACCTCTCTAATGGCTTTGTCTCTTTTTCTTTCCATAAAAAATGCGGTACTTGGGGGTCAGGTGTTTAGCTCAGCAGCACAAGTGCCTGCTTCGCCAGCACGAGGTCATGAGTTCGATCCCTGGTACAAACAAAACAAAACAAAACAAAACAAAACGCGGCAGTAGGAATTGAATCTAGGACCTCACATACGCTAGGCAAGTATTCTGCTGCTCAGCTACACACCCAGCCCCTTAAAGATTCTTTTTATTTTGAGACAAAATAAAAAGGTTCCCCGGCTGGTTGCAAACTTATAATCCTCTTGGTCTCAGCCTCCGGAATGGCTGGGATTATAAGCACGTGCCACTTGGTTCAGCTCCTTTGTCCCATGTGAGATCCCCACTTTGCCCCTCCCTCTTAGTCCTACCACCCACTAAGCCGCTCTAACACACTAACCCTTCAGCTCATCCCGAGTCACTGGGCCACACTGTGGCAGCATTCCTGCCTCTCATTCCATACACCCTTCATCCTTCTCCACAAAGGCTCTAGATTGAGTTCTATCTTCAAAATTAAAAAATATACATGAATGAAACATACTTTGAATTGGTACTTTTAAAGGTTTGAGAAAAAAACTTTTAATGACTGGGTGATTTCAACATGCTTGTAGGCTTAAGAAAATTAACTTGGATAAATAAAAATTAAACATAAAAGAGCCAGGTGTGGTGGTGCACGTCTTTAATCCCAGCACTCGGGAGGCTGAAGTAGGAAGAGCACTGTGAGTTCGAGGCTGGCTTGGGCTACAACGCAAACACAAGGCCAGCCTGAGCTACATAGTGCGACCCTGCCTCAAAAAACTAGGGCTGGGAGTTTGGCTCAGTGGCTTAAGTGCCTGCCTGGCAGGCGCGAGGCTGTGAGTTCCATCCCTGGTGCCACCAAAAAAAGAAAAAAAAAAAAAATTAAACATAAAAGAAAAAGCATTTTACATTTTTGTGGTGCTGGGGATTGAACCCACAGCCTCATGCATACAAGGCAAGTGCTCTTCCACTGAACTCATTCCCAGCCCCCCAAAAAGCATTTTAAGTAATAGGGACACACACGATAATATTTGAAAAGAATAAGGTTAATTTCTTCTAGAAATTGAAAGAAGGTCCGAAAAGACACAGAAAATAAGAGATGGAGAAAGTGATGTGAATTCTTCCTGCGTGATACGCAGTGTGTACTCGCCCACGCACTCTACCTAGCACGCCTAAACACTTCCTAACGCCTAGGCACTTCCTAAACATCAGCCTCAGAATAAACAACTTTTGTTTATGATGAAAATCGAATTTGACAGACTAAAGGGTTATTCTCTCATATAAAAGCAATGAATGCTCTAGCAATATTTATAGCTATCAAAGAATTTTAAAAGAGCTCTGGACATTCAGTCTAAACCCCTTGTTCAGAGATGAGTAAACAGATGAACTCAGACTTGTTAAATGATTTGGTCAACGCTAAACTGCATAACTGGGGGCAAAGCCTCATGACCAGAGTAAAAGTTTCTCATTCTCCATACTGACGCTTGCCAACATTCTTCTTTTTTAAAGTTCAGTAGTCAATTGTGACAGACCATCAATTTCTGAACGTAAATCCAACTCCCGGCTATGGGCATGGAAAGACTTGTTCCCTTTGGAACCCCGAAGTCTTAAATGTGATTTGACAAATCATTAGATAGTCCTTTTAAATTGCAGATTTACCTTTTCCTCTAATAGAATAATAATTAAAAAATTCATTAGACTAGTGATGACTGAATCAAAGGATCCACAGTGATAGTGCTTACAATTTAGTAATATGGTATTGAATTTTGACAATCTAATATAGTCAACTCTCCAGTTAAAAAAACCTAGAATATAAGAGCTTGTTTTTCCTACCAGAATAATGCTATATGTTTAGCATTAATTAGATATAACAATGGCAGAGGTGAAACTAAAATTCTAGGCTGGGATAATTTCGAGACACTTTATGATACAGTTTTTAAATATAAAATGTTAGTAACAACTTTGTAAACCATAGGGCAATAAAAATATTCTGTTTAAAAATTTTTTTATGTATCATTCCACATCTTAACCTGTACACTAAGTTCATGTGATGAAAAACACATTTTAAGGAGAGGTAATACAGTGCACTGGACATGAGCACACGTATGTATACACACACAGACGGGAAACGACTGTTAGAGAGCTTAGCATGTCTTCTATTACTGCACCCAAGCAATCCGCTATCCAGCTTCTTTTCAACAGTCCAGTCCATGTCCACAGCTCTCTGCGATCTTGTGTGTCCCCATCTCATCGCTTTCAACAGGTGATTCTGATGCTCAAAAACTCTGAAAAACTCCCCACTGCTCATCTCAGATGGAATTTCCTTACTGCCGAGTCCTGAAAATTCCAGTCAAACTATCCCTTGTCAATCTGTCTTGCATTTTTCTCACATATTTTCAGGGACTGAAATGCAGTTTTGTATCCCTGGAATAACTGCTGATTTCCTTCCACTATTACTTTCTCACTTCTGGTCAAATGGATGGTCACTAAGGTTTATTAATTCTAAATAGTAAACATCTCCCAAATTTGTCTCTACTTTTCTTACCACTCCTCCAAATTATTTGGTGCTTTCTGAGGTACCATAAAGTTACATCCCTCCATACCTTTATTTTTAAATTTTTATTTTTTTTTGAGATAGGGTCTTGCTTTGGACTCCTCAGTCTCCTGAGTGCCAGGATTACAGGCATGCGCCACCATGCCCAGCATACCTTTGTTTATATTGTTTCTTTTACACAAATAACATTTCTCCATTCTTTTGCTTTGTAAAATGTAATTATTGAGATCATGTACAGATGTCATTTTTTGTAAATTTTCCTGCCAAGATTAAAACCTCCTTCTCCCATGCATGTACCATTGTGCACACCGCAAGTGGTACTAAGGACCTGTGTTCTGTATTCTGAAGGCTGGGGACTTTCTTCTCCATTCTTTTCCATGTAGAATGCAGGAAACAGCTGCACAGTATGTATTCAATAACTCTTCACAATTAAACCTGCATGTGCACCATAAACATTTAAGGGCTTAAATAACAAAAAACTGATCACTCTTACCTTAAATTTTAAGGCAGGGGTTTGTGTCATGGATGATGCCTTCAACCCATGCAGCCGCTCTTCTATTTCCCTCAGCCTAGGAAGGGGTACAAGGTTATTAACAGTCACATTATAAATTAGCATTATATTAATCCTTATTAGTTTATAAAAAAGCGATCATAACCTACTACCAATTGCTCACATTAATAAACGCACTTGCTGTACTACACTGTCTACGACAGCTCACAAAACAGGGAGTGAAGATACTTCTCAACACCTGCTGAGATGGCGCCTCAGTGCTGAGCACCGAAACCTGGGCTTTGAGTGGTAGGCAAACGCTTTCCTGCTGAGATGCCCAGCCCAGCTTTTTTTAAAAAGTAAAACACTGGGCATCCGCAAACATATACATGTTTTTAAAAACCACATTAAATGGTTAATAATACTGTCTTGTCCATTCTCTTTTTAAAAAAATGTGCTTCTCTTTTCCATACATAACAGTAAACTTTAGAGATATTTTCACTTCCTTGCCTCCTGACCTACTTCAATTTTTCTGTTACCTGTTTACCATATGACAAGCCAGTTCACTCGTGTTCATTGTATGAACACGAGCATACAATCTTCTGAATCTGCTTATGTTTAATAAATGATGGAACTAAGCCCTCCACAAAAGTTATAGTTCATTTTCTAAGCTTTGTTTTTAAAGCTAAGTTTTATCAAGTTTACACATCAAAAATGCCAAACGTGACATTTTCTTCCAAAACTATCAATTATTTTGCTATTATAATATTTATGAGTCCAGCCTATGATATTGAGACCCTAAATGAAATTCTTAGACAACTTTTCTAAGAATCAGAAACCAAGACTTCTTGAGTAAAAACTTCAGTCAATTAACTCAGCTATTTTTATAATGCCAAACTATCAAGATGAGCGACTTTCTACTTTCTCAGAACTGACCAAACAGACTTGCGGTGGTAAGAGGATGAAGAAGGTACATGCAACTAGGGATGAAGACACCAGTGTAGCAAAGAGTTAACAGTGTATCAGGAAGGTCACATATGATGAAATAATTATAAAATCTGTCTATAATTATATAATATACATAATTGCTTTTATACATATATAAATAATTCATTTGTCAAGAAAAACAAAATGTTTTACAAGATGGGTGGTGCATGCCTGTACTGCTAGCTACTCAGGGGGCTGAGACAGGAGAATCACTTGAGCCCAGGAGTTTAAAGCCATTCTGGGCAGTAAAAAAGAAAAGTTTAGTCATCTTTTTCTAAAGATCAGTAAAACAATACATGAATACAAAGTAGCAAACGTTTTCAGTGAGGGTTCTCTGCATTGATTCTGATTGTAATAAGTTTTAGATTTTACTTCTAACAAGCATTAAGGAAAGACAGAGGAAACTAAGATAACAAAACTATTTTATGTTATAGGAAAATGAATGTAATTAGCATGAAAATTAACAAATAGTCTCTAGCTTGGTTAGGCATGTTACTAGCAATCTTTTTACCCTCAACAATGTATTAGCCCTTTTTAGTCGTGAAAATCTTAAAGCTCTCTCCCAGTGGGTCTAGGAACTCCATTAAGACACTTGGTTCTCTCGAGGACGAGGCCTCTCACCGTCGTCTCGTTACGTAGAGCTCATCCAGAAGATGCCGCTCTTCATAGCTCAGCCACCGCTCGTCCGGCAGCTCCTCTTCCTTCTGCAGCAGCTGCTCATACAGTCGAACTGGATTCCAGCCCGTCATTATGTCATAAGTTATTACACATCCCAAGGAATGGGACACTATTGAGACTTTACCCCCTTTTTCTTCAAAGTCTGGATTCCGAGAACAGAAAAGGGAATATAATCGATTCAGCTCTTGCTGAAGGCCTTTAACTAGCTGTTTGAAATAAGAAAATATTATCATATTAGAGTTACCACTGAGCACTGTAAACTTCACTTCTCAACTCAAATGTATTAAAAAAGAAAGAACATTACTGACCAAATATAGCTAGGTTATTAAGATTAATTCAGGAATGAAGGCATACATAGGATTACAATCCACATCATCACACAGAATATACAGGCAGATATTACTCAGTTTCGTTCATAGCCCTTAAGTCAACTATGAGTCACCAGTGCTAGAGAGGAAGGAAAAAGTTCCACGCACACTTCAGTAACGTGTTTAAAGACCCTTCAAAATTTCTTCATTGCATAGGCAATTCTAAATTTTTGTACCTTGTAGCTTTTAATTATAGTAAAATTTAGAAAGTATCTGAGTTTATAACAGGGACACTAACATACATGTTACTCCTTTAGGTATAGATAAAGCCAGTATATGACTGAAGAAAAGGCTGATGCTGATCTATCACTCATACTGGGCCCTCGTCTGAATTTTAAGATGTCTTCTTTTCTTCCTACCATTATTTCTAATTGGTTATAAATCTTCTGCCTGTTAACTCAATTTGTCTTATCACTACTTCTGAATATGCCAGCTGTTATTCTGACACACAAAGATTATATATTGCTTCTTCCTTCGATCTTGTGATTACATCAAGGGACAACTAGCCCCCATCAACTCTCACTCAGGGTTCTTGACCTGCTGGCACAATCTAGAAGTCATTCAAGAGCTCTACAATGCAAAACTGAGCTGAGCAAAGCTACTGGAGCCATGTGCCACATCTGATGAGATATGCTCAGCCAATGAAGAAAGAGATGATGAGCTGGTAGCATGTGTCAGGATAAGGTGCCCTTTCTCTAAGGAGGAATAAATAGAGTTTACCTTAATTGGACATTTTATTTTTTCGCCTCAGGAAAGGAAAAAGGAAAAAGAATTCCACGCTTTTAGTGCAGTGGTTCTCCAGTCTTCAACATGCACCAGCATCACTGGAGGGCTTGTAATATACAATTACTGGGCTCCATTCCAGAGCTCCTGTCTCAGAAGTTCTGACACAGGGCCCGGAAATTTGCATTTACATTTGTGATAAGTTCCCAGAAAATGTGGATGCTGCTGGCCTTGGGACGATTCAGCAGCTACTAATTTACTGGCAAATGCACATACAAACCTCCTCAAAGGGAGGCATGATGTAATGCTTTGGATGTGGCTTGTATGAAGAACACCAATGATCCTTATCATTGTGTAATTTTCCTAATGTGCAATTCATATGAAGGAGATGCTGGAAAAACAACACTTATACAAAATAATCTGGTTCAGAAGGGATACTTTATAGTTGGAGGTGTGGTTGTGTGTGCGTGTGTGTGCTGTGCTGGGGATAGAACCCAGGGCCTTGTGCACTCTAGCCAAGTGTTTGACCCCTGAGCTACACCCCTCAGTCCAAGTTTTTACTTTAGAAGGCCTTGCTTTTAAGATTTGTATTATGCAAACTTAGAAGCACTAAGCAGTATACACTTTAGTACTTTGGCAAAAAGTTCCTAACCTTTATGAACCTTTTAACCTACAAATGAAAATTTAAAAATAAAAAAAGGTAATCACCGTATCAACCTGTTTGGTATTCACACTGAAAGCATCCTGTATTGCATACTTCATTAATCTGGCAATCACCCACATGGGATAGCAGATAAGGTAAAAAGCTACGACAGGAAAAGTCAATTTGACAATGGAATATTTCCCCATGAAGCACTGAGAGTTTCTAAAGCGCTCATGACCTCACTTACATTAATAATACCCTAAAAATGGTTGTTCTATCTGCTTATTGGAATGTCTCTAGCTGGGGTAGTATTTTGCTATGTTTGCCTATAGCTTACATGAACAGCAGCATCTGTTTATGACTTCAAAAGCTACAAGGCTTTTAAAAACACAGCTCTGCACATCTCTAAATGCTCCACAACTCAGCCACTCGACAGCAAAAGGAGAAATTCACTTCTTTGTTGTATCCAAAAAGCTTACTCTAGGAATTTTCTCCCCTTCACTGACTCTTTTCCAACCCAATTATATCCTCCCAGTGAGGGTCCAAGTATACTCATTTAGGACATGTAAGCCATAACTAACGATACACTCTGTGAGCTTTCTTAGCTCTGCATTATCTAATCAGACCACTGATCCTTTACCCAGTGGGTACGGAATAGCTTTTCAAAAATTTAAAATAGTTTCTAATTCTCATAACTACCACTCATGAGCTAAAATTTAGGAAGAAATCAATCAAAAGGAGACAAAAACCCAAGCAGTTTCAAGAGGGAGCCCAAACACAAATACTGCTGAGGAGTATAATTAATCCTTTCTCTTGTGCCTTGCTTCAGGAAATTTTAATGAGAAAAAGTAGTTTTGCTAATATACATGAGTCAAATAACAATGACAAGTATGGTCATGGCAGATATGGCCACTAATTATCTCTCTGTAATTCTTCATCTTTAAAAGTGTTTGGAAAGAGAGTTTAGATGTACAGTTCTGAATTTCTTGTTACTTTATTTAGGATTGAAGTAAAGGCCAAAGGTTCTCTGATCATCTTTTGACAGTCTAGAATCAAGGTTTACCTTTTGGTTTGTTTTTGGTTGCCTTTTTCCTGGTTCTCAAAGTATTTGATTGATTCACAAAACTTATCCCCTAACCATGGCTTTTCTGTAATGATCAGCCAATCACTAATGAGGGGCCTTCTCGTAAGCACCTCAACCTTAGAGTTACAAGGGCGCTCAGAGACGATCTAACTGAACTTCTGTGAAGGTGACGTCCTTGCGGAGCATCTCTGGTTTGTGGTAGCTCAGCATCTTCAGTCTCAGAGAGTTATCTCATTGTATTTTAATTAAACAACTCTGAGGGGCTGGGGATGAACTCAGGGCCTCACGCATGCTAAGCAAGTTCTCTGCCAACTGAGCTGCACCCCTCGCCAGAGTCATTTTAAAGTCATGTCCATCTCCGTCTATTTCTAAGGCAGCTTTGTTACTAAAAAATTCATTACAGGAAACATATTATGTTCCCTCCTTTTTTTTGTTTTTGTTTTTGTAGAGAACGTCTCACCTTATAGTTCAGACTGTCCTTGAACTCACTATATAGCCCAGGCTGGCCTCAAACTCACAGCAATCCTCCTGCCTCAGCCTCCAGAGTGCTGGGACTGTAGGGCTGCGCCACCATGCCTGGCTTTCCTCCTGTATTTTGTACTCACTGATCCTTATTTTACTTTTGAGAGTGAAGAAAACTGGCTTTTTCCAAATGTTTATCAAATATACCAAACCTGGTTCATCAGCCAGGTAGGACTTAGTCCTAATCACCGGTATCCAAGGAAATGTGCACTTTTAAATAACTTACTCTAGGATGCTGACTCATGTTAACCTCACGTTAATCTGCAAAATCCATTTTTATTTGCTAAAAGTGAGAATCGTCTGTCTGCCTCTTCCTCTGCACCCTTTTGCTCTCACATGCTGTGCTCCCCTCCAAGTTCCCTGGGGGCCCCCGCTGACTCAGAATCTCTAGGGGAAGAAACTGAAGAACTACTTTTCCCTGTTTCCTTTTCATTTCAAAATAATTTCAAATTCATGCAATGGTACAGAATAAAAACAGTATAAAGACAACACATACTTCCTTCAGATTCACTCATCGCTAGTATTTTACCCCCATGTGTCTTGTCATTTGTTCTCTCGGTTTTTGTAACACACGGAAGCACACAATCTCAGTGGTTTGGGAAACCACTTGAGGAGATATTTATTACACGTCATGATTTTTACCTGACTATATCATTGCATAGTTCCTAAAACCAGGGATAATCATAGGATACTTAGCAGTTTCTTAAATTTACACCAATTAAATTCTGACCATGCACACTCCAGTTTTGTTGGTCTCTTTTTGGAGTTTCCTTTACCTGCTATAGGTTACAGCCTAGGATGGGATACTGACTATCCTGAGCTATCCTGTCTCCTTACCCTCTTTTAATCTGGAACATTTTCCATAGCCATTTTTGTCTTTGATGTGGACATAGGCCACTTCTCACTTTTTTACCATGATGTCTTCATCCTGTGTTTTTCTGATATTTCCTCACAATGAGAGTGTTGCACAAGCAATGCTGGGTCCTTCTCCGGGTATTGTACGAGGAGGCACAAATGTCCATCGGTCCTTTAGTGACACCCAGGAGTGGCATAGCCCTATACATAGGTTTCTTCTGTATATAATTACTGTTTCTTTTTCTTAAACTAATGAACGGCCTATGGGGACACATTTTAAGATCATAAAAATATCCTGCTCCTCAATAATTTAGCATCCACTGGTAAGTCACGCTGTCTTCTCTTACTGATCCTACAAGGATGGTTGTAAAATGATTTTCCAATCCCATCCTCCCTTCCAGTTAGTTGTTAGCATTCTAATGTAACCAAGGGACTTCCCTTCTCCCATTCACTTATCTATTTATAACTAATATGGATATAAAATTTTTAAATGATTTATAATCCATTATTACTATTATAAGTAATACTCAAAGTTCTAATAAACTCTTTATAGTAATTACTAACAATTACCTAATTATTTTAGGGTTATCATGAACCTACATGAAGTTAACATGACCCAAACAAACCTTTCTTCTAGGTTAGAATTAGGTCCAGAATAGTAATTCTCCGGTAGCTTCTCTTACATTCTGGAACATGAAGTATCAGCAAGTCAAGTACAGAATATATTAAGTCATCGCTCACTTCAAGGTGCCCAGGAGGTTAATATGTTCTTTATTTCAAACCTAGACTAGTTCTGTGGGCTGTGGAGAATATACTATTTCTTCCATGTGGTTGGAGAGCACTGTATAACTCTTTTGTTATAGCATTTCTTGACTTCTGTTTCTACTGTATCTTCCTGGTCTCAAACTGTCCTCTAACCAATAGTTGACAGAATCCCATGCAGGTGTGCCTTTGCTCTACACCTATGCTATTTCACTTTTCCTTCTAACGACTTTATACAGGCTGGTAAGATATAATGGCATGGTTTGTGTGCCTATGGGACAGTTACATCTGGATCTCAGCTGGCACCTAAATAGTATATACATTCTGGAATGCTGAAGGGTCTACGTTAGAGATATTTGCAACAGCATACAAAATGATGAAGTATGGCAGAACTTGTCATATTTTTCTTCCCCTTTTTTCACTGTCACCAATCAGGTCAATGCAAACCTTGCAAAATACAGGCACAGAAGGAATGGAAAAAACTTCAATGAGATGGTAACCAGGAGAGAAAGTTTCTATGGTAACCAACCAACCAAACATATTTCTGTCCATAGGCAGAAGATGTGCTGAATGATATGAAGGGATGGCTTTGAATGAATAAACAAAATCAGAAATGAATTTCTTAAAGTGGTGCAGAGCAGTTCTCTGAAAAGTTTTACTCATTCTGTAAAACATCAATAATCTATGTTTCTAGTAAGGAAAACCTAATTGAATTTATTTGTTTTGCAGCACTAGGGACTGAACTTAGGGCCTTTACACTGAGCATTTATTTATTTATTTACCTGAAGAGAATTATGGCTTTATTCCTTGCTTTGCCTATCAGGCAGGCTGAGTAGTTTGCCTTTTGGTGACCAGTCAAAGAGACCAAATCCCATATCCTCATCCGACTCCTCCGGCTCTTCCTTGGTTTCAACCTTGGCTGGGGGTGACTGCAGCAGCAGGAGCAGTAGTGGTAGCTACAGTGACAGGGGCAGCAGCCACAAATGCAGATGGATCAGCCAAGAAGTCCTGTCACTTTTCAGCTAGTGGGAGGGTGTAATAATCAGTCTCCACTGACAAAGCCAGGACCCGCTTCAACCCACTGATGACAGAATGGGGCACGGATGCAATAGGTAGGTAACTGACCTGCAGACAAACACTGGCCACATTGTGGACACTCTCCAGAAAGTGAGAACGCAGAGTTTCCTCTGCAGTGTCAAGCACTTCAGGGTTGTAGATGCTGTCACTGTCAAACACTTGCTGAATGATCAGCCCAAAGGAGAATGGGGAGATGTTCCACATGTCCAGGAGGCTGGCCACTTTGTTTCCAGTTTGAATCAGCTGTACATCGCTCAGGATTTCAATGGTGCCCCTGAGATTTTGGTGGTGATGCCCAGAGCCATGAAGATGGAGGTCTTTTCAGGCCTCAGACCAGTGTTCTGGGCTGGCACGGTGACTTCACATAGTGCAATGGCACAGCATGGCCAGCGGCATATCCCTGATCTCAGTGAGGGCCTCCTTGGTGAACACAAAGCCCACATCCCCCCGGATGTGAGGCAACAGTTTCTCCAGAGCTGGGCTGTTCTCCAGATGTCCTCGGATGGGCCTGTACATCACGGTATTTTTTTTTTTTTTTTTCTGGTACTGGGGATCGAACTCACAATCTCGCACCTGGCAGGCAGGTGCTTAGGCCACTGAGCTAGATCCCCGGCTCTCATCATGGTATTTTTACCCATCAGCACCACAGCCCTCCCTTGGAGGGACATGCAGATCTGCTGCATCTGTGTGGAGCCCACACTGTATGCTCCCACAAATAAGCATTTTGGATATGATCTTAAGGAAGTAATTCAATTTCCAGGTTGCTCTGTCTTCCCTGGGCATCATGGAGGTGCATCAGAGATTGCCATGCAGGGTTTAAAGATGATGTCACAAGGATGCCTGGAAAGCGCCTACTGAGCTTTTTAAAAAAAGTTTTCATTTTGAGGCAGGGTCTTGCTAAGTCACTAAGTAACCCAGGCTGGGTTCGAACTTGTGATGCTCCTGCCTCAGTCTCTCACAGCACTGGGACTACAGGTATGTGCCACCATGTCTGGCAAAATCCCAATTTTAGCAGGAATAAAGTCAATAGTTTATATAATTTTTTTTTTGTTGAGTAAGTTTTGAATTATGAATACACTTTGCCAATACTTCAAATTAATCCACAGCCTAATATATAAACCTTGAATTGGACAAAGTCCTTAGTCTCACCAGAAACAAGGTCAAGACTAATATTCATCGACAGTAAAAACTTTGGCGAAAGGATTTACTGAGGACAGCACAGACCCCAGTGAACAAAGATGTACTGTACTTTCCTCCTGAAGTGGGCTGAACAATTTTCTGACATTTTGGAAAGTAATTCTTTACTTTTCAAGTAGGTCAAAGGAATGCGCCTGAGCTTTGCCATTCTGATGCTGAAACTAAAGAAAAACACTGTCTTTGAAAAGGTAACTGCAGTGGAAAATGTTTTACAATTTTCTTCTGGCCAAGGTCCTTATCAGTTCCTATGGTCAAATTTTGATTCACGGAAACAACTCTGGTCAAACATTTAACTGGAACCTTGAAGCTCTATCCACACAGAGTCAACTTCTGACCTCCGTCCGTCCCTCCTGTACCACAGTCACCTCCCAAACAGCGAGTTACTCCTCTGGTTCTCATCCACACACCACAGTCCAGCCCGGGCTCTTCTCACTGCTCCCTCCTGATCCCCAATGCTGGACCTCTATGAGCCTCTGCAAGGAATGGTCTCTTCCGGTCTGCCTTCTCTGAAAATGGGTGCAACTGCTTCTCTCTCTGAAGTTACTCTCAGCTGGTGATCTTCTTACCTCTCTCACCTCTTTTCCCAAGTCCTTTTTCCCCTGCCTGCATACTGACTGAAGTTCCTTCCTCAGAGATCTGACTGAATCCTTTTATCTCGACATCCTACATTCTCTCTCTGGACACTTTCATTTTGGTACCATTGCATTTCAAAAAATCCGTGCCTTTTATATCATCTTGAAAGAATATATATGAAGTTCTATTGCCAGGGTCCATTCCAGTCTAAGGTTTCTGAAGTCAGAAATACTTTTAGATTAAAAACACTGATAAAAGAAAACTCCCACAGAAACAACAAACACTCCCTTCTCCAGAGTCTTTGCCTCCTTTCTACAGAGGCATCTGTAGACAGCAACTGGTCTGCTTCTCCCCTGGAGAGTCTGCTTGGGATTTAGCAGCTACCATGACTTGACACTACAGTAGCTCTAACAACTGTTCCTAATGACCGACTGCTACCTGCCGCACGTTAATGGACACAAGGTCTCAATTAAGCCCTACAAGACCCCTACTACAAGGTAGTTACTGTTAGAATCCAATATCCATTCTGCAGATACAGAAGTCACAGAAAGTAGCCTTGCAGTGGGACTGGAATCAAGCAGTCTGTGCCTACAGTCTGTATAGAATTTGCACTGAACAATTCCTATTGCATGGTTTTTAGAAAAAAATGGAATAATTATAATTAAGAATTAATACAAATACAAATTTATCTTAAATATTGTAACAACAAGCCTAAAATATTTTTTTCAAGGGGCTAAGAACAATTCCAAAAATTTCCATGGACTTCTTTTCCTCTGGCACATTTCATGACTATGTGTTAATGTATTGTAATGCACTGTTTTAAACTTTTTTGAGGGCAGGGACTCCTAGCTAACTATCTTATACATAATAAAGTCAATAAACATGTAAATAATTTCCTTACTTTGCAACACCTTTTACTAGCTGATTTGGCTAAGTATGGTCAGATCTTACTTGGTTCCTCATAAAGGAATTTTACCAAAGCAACTGATTTTACTTTCGTCCCTGCTGCTCCGCTAACCGAGGGGAGCAGTTTACAGTGAAGCGGCCCGAAGGCTGCCAGCATGTGGCCCAGAGCGGGCGCTCACGTGCTGATTATTTATTTATTTCGGTTCCAGGGATCGAACTCACAACCTCGTGCCTGCCAGGCAGGTGCTTAAGCCACTGAGCTAAATCCCCTCACCATGCTGATTAAACAGAAGGCCTAGGGAAGGAAAGTGTCGGCGCGTGAGGGGGCCGTGCTGTGGACACGGGAGCGAGCAGAGCAGCGAGCGCAGGCCGCGGTGAGCCGCTGTGGCAGTCCCCCCAGTCAGTGTCTTCACTGGTTAAGCTGGGACACTACTGGCACCTCCTTCATAGGGTTTTGATGCGGACTGGACAAGCTGACGCACGTTAGGCAGCCAACAAATGTGCCCTGTGAAACAGCTCCTTCCCAGCAAAATGAAAACACCTGGCGGAGTCTCCCACCCCACTGAGTAAACCTTCAGCCCTCACCCGCTTCCTTGTTCTCCGCATGATGCACCCGCAACACCACCAGTTGAGAACTCTGAATCATCACAGAAACGACGCAACAAAGACTATTACATACAATAATAGAAGGAAAATTCTAAGTGGCTGAAACTGTTGCAAGGATGACAAAATAGAGACACAATTAATGGGATTTATAAAAACTGGTATTTTTCAAAAAAACTATTTTCTAATCAATATCCCACTCATGAGATCATCCATTTTATTAAAGGTCCCAATGTCCAGTCTGATTATCAAATTCACTATTAAATATAGGCTATTTATATATATATTAACAGAGTCCTGTAACTTCTCATCTGCTTTTTAAGAAGAACATAAAATGTTAAAATTCAGGGAATTTATATGGTATAAAACATACCTTATAGCAACAAGATAATCATGATACTTACTTCATCTCTATAAAGTGGGCTAGTATAATACATTATGTCCATAGCACTGCTGTTTAGCATGTCCCTTAAACCTCGTACTTTATCAGGAGTAATAGAATCAACGGTGTCTAAAAAAACAAAAGAAAATCAAAGTTACTTAAGATCTTTATTTTGGGGACTGTGAAAAAAATAACTGTTTCCTAAAATAACAACATTTAAATGCTCAAGGTCAGCTTTGACTCTAATGGACCTTTTCTTCTTGCAAATTACTGCAAAAAAACAACAAACAAACAAACAAACAAAACAAAACAAAACAAAACAACCAGTAGAAGACAAAAGGGAACATAAAAAGAAAGGAACGTTAGAGCACAGATGAAGGCCATTAATGTTTTTCAGATTCATGGATATTGGGCCTGGCAATACCCATGTGGCGAGTCTGATACCAGTAACAGCAAATCAGCAACAAATTAAAATAGAATGATAGACAAGAGCTGTTATATTAATACTTGAAAGTACAAGGAGGCAGGAGGAGGCTTATAATTTTAATCAACTGCAATTTTTTTTAATCCTCCAATTTTTTACTGCTTTGTCCTAGGTTATTTTATTTTCCACTTTAATCCAATAAAATAAGGGCTGGAAGTAAAGGACTAGAAGTCTTTTCAAAGATGTAAAGGAACTATTATAGCTATCCACGGGCCGTATGACATGCTTTGCAATATACTGTGTATATTTTCCTCCTCTTTACTCTGGCCTTTGATGGTTCTATATGCTGCTTTGTTGCAACACTTTCCCCAAAGTGTGGTTTGTCTTCCATTCCTTTGTGGTCTATAATCTATTGATAGAGAGGTTTTTGTTTTGTTTTGTTTTATTGCAATACTAGGGAAGGAACTCAGGGTCCTGCTCATGCTAGACAAGTGTTCCACCACTGAGTCACATCTTTCCCCTCACCCTTTTCAATTATAATTTTGAGACAGGGCCTTGCTAAATTGCCCAGGCTGAGTTTGAACTTGTGCCCATTCTGCTTCAGCCTCCTGAGTGGCTGAGATTACAGGAACGCACCGCCATGCCTGACAGAGGTCCTTAGTTTTAATCTGATCGGATTTACCTACTTTACTTTTTAATTGTTTTGATGTTTTAAGAAATCTTGCCCTATTCTGAGATCACAAATGTGCTCTGTTGAATATTTTTTCTCAAATGTTTTGGTTTTAGCTTTCATATTACTATGTCTTTCATCCACTGGGCACTTAAAAGCAGGGCCCATTTGTCACCTTTCCCCCCACAGGACTATCAGTTACCAAGTGTAGAATAATCTAAAACAAACAGCACACCCCAAGACAATGAAATTGAAGACATTCTGTTCCTACTGGATAAAACGTGTTTCTAAGCTTTTCTACATTTACTTTGGTGAAAGTTTGCCATTGGTTAAATCAGTCAATTTTAAAGCAAAATATACCTCCATCAAGAGTAAGTTTTGATCTCCACTCAACAGGGAGAAATTCAACATGTGTTGCATGGTTGGAAAAATGCCTTTCTTCTATTTTTCTTGCAGCCTCTCTCATCCTAAAAATAAAATAAATAAATAAAAGCAAAAACAAACAAGAAAACCTTTGACAGTAGCTTCATATATGTAGTAATACTTCCATTTGTCTACAATTCTGTCCAATTATATTTCAATTACTGCTACACTAAGTAAGTTTGCAATGCCAGGACATCCTCAAAGTTATTTTCCTAAGTCTTCCATCTATGATTTCAAATGTTCCAAGCTTTCACATTATATTATAAATAATTATAAACTTATACAGAACAGTGTAATGAATACCCCCATGCCAATACCCAACTCTAAATACTGTATAAACTAATCATGGCCTATCTTATTTCATTTACTACTCTACTCATTCTCCCTATAACATGGATTTTAAAATTTTATTTTTTAAAGATATCAATGAATTTATTTTTCCCTGTCAGTTTTATGAATTTTAGCACATGTATAGACTTGTGATTAGCACTAAACAATCAAGACACTGAACAGTTATTCTGAAAAACTCATGTTTCGCTTTTATGGTTACATCCTTCCCCCACGATTTAAAGCAAATCCAAGACATCACATAATTTTATCTGTAAATTATATATACAGTATTTCTGAAACATATTTTAGTCACTATTATTGCATCAAAAGATAATAATTTTAAATTTCAGAAAATATTTTCAGTGGTCCCATTTGAACTGTAAATATTATTTTTATTTATTTATTTATTTTTTTTTTGCAGCACCGGGAATTGAACTCACAACCTCGCACCTGCCAGGGCAGGCGCTTAAGCCACTGAGCCAAACTCCCAGCCCTAGATTTTTGAGGAAGGGTCGCACTATGTAGCTCAGGCCAGCCTTGCGCTCATGCTGTAGCCCAAGCTGGTCTGGAACTCACGACACTCCTCCTACCTCAGCCTCCTGAGTGCTGGGATTAAAGGCATGCACTACCACGCCCGGCTCCTATAAATGTTATCTTATAATAACATTAAACAATTTTTATACTTAAGTTCCAAATACAGTCCATGCATAGTAAGTGCTAGATAACTCTTAGCTGTCTTTGAATTTATAGATTTTTTCCTCTGTAACTTATTTTTTTATTTTTTATTTTGTCTACAGAGTTTCCCAGAGTCTGATTTTTGCTGACTGAATCCCTCTGGTGTTATTTCACATGCTCCTTATCCCATATTTTCTGTCAGTTGGTAGTTAAGACATAGAAACTCATTATATCTGAGATTTGTTCTGTTAAGAATCCACAGGGTCAGATATCTGGTTTTCTCTCTTTTTACTGATGCTGGCAGTTATTAATGATCATTGCTTAGATCACGGCTGCAAAAGGTACTTTTTAAAAAATCTCATTACTCCATATGTGCTTAAAAGTATCTACTTTTGGATGCAGGCATTTTTTCACATCAAATACGTGGCCAACCTAGGGCACAAGCAAAGAGTTTCTGTATAAACTGAGATACAGTTCATCTAAACGCAGGATATGTTTAACTCCTCCCTTTTTATTAACAGTTTTCAAAACATTGATTAGGTTTTATACATTTTGATGATGCAGTAGTCTTTTTTGTAAGTTACTATAATGAAACACCCAGGACAGGCTACTTTTTAAAGAAGAGGCTGTTCTGCTTCATGGTTCTGGACAAGAAAGGTTGAGAGGCTGATGTGAGAGAGCATCACACGGTGAGAGGGAGCACAACCTCTGGATGTCTGGTCTCTCTCCCTTTCCTTATAAAGCCACCAAGATTCAATAATGGGGCTCCACCCTATTATTCCACCTAATCCTAATCACCCCTAAGGGTACCACTCCCAAATACCATAACTAGATTAAGTTTCCACCCTCTTAATGACTTATAACTGGGGCTGAATTCCAACACGGAAGCCTTGGTGGTCACACAAAACATATCTAACTCACAGCAGATGTCTTTTAACTTCAGATTTAAACACTGGCAGTACTTTAATCTGTTTTATTATCCTTACTAATGCTCAGACTGTCTCCTATTTTTGGTCTGTGCATTTCTTCCAGCTGGCTTCTGGGTGCTTTTGACACAACCTTACTAGTTGTGTTTTTAAGTAACTCACTGGCTTTTAGTACATTCACAGAGGTGTGCAACCTTCAGCACTAACATCAGAATACTTTCGTCACTCCAAAGACAAATGCTACACTCGTTAGCATACTCTTCCTATCCTTTGACAACCATTAAACTACTTTCTGTCTTTAAGGATTTTCCCATTGTGGATATTTCACATAACAGAATGATATAATTTGTGGATCTTCCAGTATGGCCTTTCATTTAGCATATTTTCAAAGGTTCATCCACGCAGTATCATGAATCAGTATTTTACTGTTGTGATGGTTGGATAATATTTCATTTTACAAGTATATTACTTTTATTCATTTATTAGTAGATGAACATTTGATTTGCCTCCATTTTTGGGCTATTATGAATAATGCTGCTGCGAATATTCTTTAGTAAGATTTTATGTGGACATGTATTCAGTTCTGCCTAGAGTGGTACTGCTACTCACGTGCTGTTTAACGCTGAGGAACTGCCAAACCGTTTTCCAAAGCACTTTAACTACTTTACAATTCCCCCAGTCACACAGGGGAGTTCCAACTTCTCTACACCATGCTAACACTTTTTTTCTGTTTTCTGGGTAATAATTTTCCTGGTGGGAGTGAAGTGGCTACCTCTCTCACCCTGAATTGTATTTTCCTAGTAACTAATGATGTTGAGTATCTTTCTCTGTGCTTACTGAACATTTATATGCTCACTCTACTTGGATAAATGTTTACTCATATTCTTCACGCATTTAGCAAATTAGGTCAGTCCTTTATCACTGTTGAATTGTAAGTATTTTGCATACTGTGCATTCTAGACTCTTAATCTGATACATGGTTTATAAATAATTCCTCCAAATTTGACAGTTGCCTTCATTTTCTTGATAGCATCCTTTGACAAACAAAAGTTTTTAAAGATCTTAACAAAACCCTGATTTTTCTTTTGTGGATTCTCCTTTTGATGTCATACCTCAAAAACTATTGCCTAATTTAAGGTCAAATAAATTTACTCACATTTTCTTTTAAAATTTTTAGTTTTAACTCTTACATGTAGGTCTTTAGTTCATTTTGAATTAACTTTTCTATATGGTGTGAAGTAGGACTCTGACATCATTTTTTACATATGAATATTCAGTTCCATTTGTAAAAAAGACAATTATTTCTCCATTGAATTGTTTTGGGAGTGTAAAAATAAATTTGAACATGCAACTTAATTCCACTAATAATTTGAGAAAAATGCCATATTGACAAAAGTGCTCTAGTCCATATACGTAGGATGCCCTCCCCATTTACTTTGTGGTCTTAAGTGTCTTTAAACTCACAAACCTTGTACTTTTGTTGTTAAACTTATTCCTAAGTATTTTATTCTTTTTGCTATTAAAGGAATTTATCTTTTAATTTCATTTTCAAGTTGTTCATTGCTAATAAATATAACTAATTTTTGTATGGTGACTTTTTATCCTGCAACTTGGTTAAAATATTAGCCCTCACATGATCAATTGATCTATCTATCATCTTTCTTAGGATTTTCTATATACAAGATTATATTACCTTCAAGCAGAAAGTTTTACTTCTTCTTTCTAACTAGAATGCCTTTTTTTCCTTTTCCTTGCATAAGTGCCTTGGCTCACACACAAAGTACCATGTTGAACAGAAGTGGTGGGAGGGAACATCCTTGTCTTGTTCTGATCTTTGGAAAAAGCCTTTGGCCGCTTGCAGATTTCCTTTAATGGGCAGAGATGGTTCCTTTCTGCTTCTACCTTCCTGAGTGTTTTTATCATGAAAGGGTATTGTATTTTTGTCAAACGGTTTTCCTGCATCAAAAATAACATGATGTGTTTTTCCTTCATTTTATTATTATTTATTTAATATATTTTTAGCAAAGAAAATTTAGGGACATAGTCACAACATGTCCACTTTTCTCTCTCAGCTCTCTTTGTCCTCTCCTCATTCCCTATCTTCTTACATCTGTTTTTTTTCTTCCCCTTAGAAAGTCACTCCAGTTAACTTTGCATTCTTTGGATAAATCCCACCTATTTTTGGTATTTCAAACTACTTTTATCTGCTGCTGGTCTCAGTATCTGGTGTTCTGTATTTGTAACAGATATTAGCCTTCCCCTTTCCCCTTATGAATGCTTTTTTAGTATCAGGATAATACTGGCTACATAGGATGAGTTGGAAAATCTTCCTCTTCTATGTTCTGGAGAGTTTGTAAAGAATTGATGCTAATTCTTTTAACTGATGCTAATTCTTTTAATATTTGATAGAATTCACCAGGGTAGTCATCCGGTTTTGGGCTTTTTTGGTGGACTGTTTGTTTTTAACATTAATTCAAATGCTTTTAGCTTTTATAGTTTTAGTTAGATTTTCTGTGTCTTCAACTCATTGCCAAATTAATTGGGGTAGCCTGTGTAATTTCTAGGAATTTGTTTATTTAAATTATTTAGTTCATGACCACAGAACTGTGTATAATATTACCTTCTAATAATCCTTCTTATTTCTGTAAGGTTGGTAATTAATAGTTTTCTTATTCTTGATTTTAATAACTTTGGATGTTTCATTCTATTGAACTGAATTTTTTTGTGTAAAAAATTTCCATCAATTTCTAAGTTATAGAGGGAATTTTCCACCAAATTTAACTGTCTCTGAAGAAACGGTAATAATCCTCCTTGAAGTGGACACATTTTTGAGCCACTTTAGGTTCATTCATCCCACTTCTTGATTCTTATCGGTGGCTTTACCTCTCCTTATGGTTATGATGATGTCAACTTACACCTGACTTCCAGGGTGGGATTGTGACAACTGGTCAGTCAGACTTTATGTGGCCACAGGATGGACTTCAGGTACTCGGATGCAGCACTATCACTCACCAAAAGGCAGCCTACCTGGGCATCTGGGAAGAAACACTTATCCTTTCCTTCGCATTCGAACACAAGATGCTATACACATCAGGAACTATGGGATGTATCTGGGTGCTCCACCATGAAGGAGGGTAGAGCTGATAGGATTCCGATGACTTGCCAGCATCACTTCTAGACTTCTCAGTATAATGAGTCACCACGTCTGCCTTTCGGTTTAACACTTTTTGTGGTAAGTTTTCCCTCCCTTACACCCAAAGAACAAACTGACATCTCCTCATTTATCAGTGACTCAGGGAGACTATGCCAGTAAAAGTACTTCTCAGGATCTAAGCAAAAGATTTGCATCTTGATATCAGGGAATTACTATAGGAATTAATAAACAGCTCATCAGAAAATAAGGATCAGAGGAAAGAGATTCCTATAATAGGAGCTATGGGGATCAAAAAGGGTAACCTTGCAATATCTAACAAAAATTAATTTTTAAAGTTCTTTTACACTTTTACTTTAATCCATCAGGTGGTATTACGATGTTACAGTAAAAAGTGAAACAAAACTCAACATTATATTATCATACAGATGTTGCTGAAGACACACATTATTTGCTTGATAAGAACTTAAGACACTTTTACTTGAAGGCTCAGAATCAGATAAACTGTTTCTCAATAGCAACTCATTTGTTCTTATAGTATATCTGTACCTGACCAGATTTTTTCTTCATTCTGGCTGTTAGCTCATAGTGAAATTCATGATGGACCTTTAGTCTAACATTCTTTTTAGCATCAAACTTAACAATTTTGAAATATCTGTCAGTCTGTCCATCTATTCATCTATCTCCCAGTAACATCTTAAAGAGGGTTTAGCACCAAACTGAATAGAAAATAATGAGCTAACTAACCTGCCTGGTGTTCCACTATTCTCTGCGTAAAACTTCAGAGTTCAGTTTTCTCTGGTTACAACTAATTGGACAGGTTAAGCTATTAACTGGCAGTTTAAACAATTCTTAGCTTTTAGAGTTGTGCAGCTTTGACGTATTCTCAGTTTCTGAAGTTCAAACTTAAAACTGCGTCTTTTCCTTGATTTCAGTCTTAGATTAATGTAGATTAACTTAACACATTAAGTTTAAAAATGACTTATCAGCCTCTCCTCCACACAGGTGTGGTGGTGGTGGTGCAATCATCATTATCTTCATCTAGATATAATCACTCTTCAGATTTGGTCTGGAAACTCAACTGAACATGAGAAGAGTCAGCATTGGAGAAAGAGGCAGCAGAATAAGCAAACTCTGTTAATCTCTCTCATCTCCTAGACAAAAGGCTGGGTTTCAGACTAGATGTGGAACGTACTCATCAAAGAACTCACATGGCTGTGTTTTTGATAATTCTTCCTTGGTCCATTTTCTGCCCGATGCCATGTACAACGAACACAATATGGGTGGTCTGCGAAGGCTTGTCTTCTAATGTGGCTTCTTCTACATAACCTCTATGAAGTCTGGTCCCGCTACTTGACGCTGCGGAAAATTATGACTTTAAGTTTACTATTTATTTGGAGAAGTAGTACTTTCATAATGTTTTTTAAGAAGTAGTAATAAGAATATAAAGAATTAATTCATTTGGGGTAGAGAGGAGGAAATAAAATTTGTAAGACAGTATATTTGATTGGCTGATACAAACAGAACTAGAGATGAGAGTGAGGCCAGACACTAGTAAGAAGAAGAAAGAGGAGGACAAACAACACATAAAAATTTAAATGTCTCTTAAAAAACAGCATAAGCAAAAATAAAAAACAAACAGCAAACTGGGAAAAATTATATAAAATACAGAGAGAGCTTACCATGCAAAAAGTAGAAAGACCACTATTCAAAGAGCAAAATCGGCTAAAAATGAGGCAAGGTAATTCACAAAATACACTCAACTACTAATAACTGTCTAAAAGAGAGCCAAGCACATTCATTATAAAAAATTAAAAAATTAAAATAAAAATGGGATAGTAAAATTTTATCAATTAAAAAATTTTTTTTTCAATCATGCTCTCACATCTTCCCTAAGGTGCCACACTCTTCTTTCAGTAAAACTTCTTTAAAGATTTCTGCTCACTGCTTTCATTGCCTCGCCTTCTAGTTATGGTTCAGCCCATCCCAATCTGGCTTCTGCTCCACCAATTCAAGTCACCAGTGACCCTCATGACCCTCATGTCACTAAATACAATGGAAAAATTTCAGTCTTTATGTTCCTTAACATATTTTGATTGCTGTGCTTTATTTTTATTGCCTCGGCATTGAGTGCTTTAATGCTTTTACCAGTATAGAAGATACTTAGGAATCTTTCCAGATCATTCTGTATATTCATAGTTGGATACGCATCAGCTCAATTTCTCTAATACGAGTTTCATTTAACAGACTACCTTTCGCTAAATTTAATGCCTACTTAACACACACTAAAAATAGAATTTGAACAGTGTATTTTGGAGATAAGAAAACAAATTCCCCAAATTTCAACAAAACTTAGTAATATTTAACAATTTACCTTTAGAAAATCCCAATTTTTGGGTAACTGTTCTTGCAATTTTAGATGTTGTTGCATCGCTATAGAGATACACCTCATCCACACTGTGCCAGTCCACGTGGTTCCGACTCAGTTTGAAACTATGAATAGCTGTTGCAAAAGAGAAACATTTGAAGGTCTCTACAACAAACTTCATTTGTGTGCAAAATTATAACACTCGGATCTCTGAGTCAAAATTACCTACCAATTCAGATATATAACTCAGTTCAATGGAAAAACTATCTCATTAAAAACAAAACAAAACAAAAAAACCTCTGTCAAGTAAGTGATGGGTAGGTTCTTAAAACTGATTAACCATGCTACAGGAAATCACAACTTCTTCAAATAATATGGAATAAATGGCAAAACTTCCAAAATTTGAACTTCTAATACACAGTTAATGTGTTTTGATTATTAAAGAACTGTGTTTCTAGGTGACATGACTCTTCCTTAAAGTCTGAGAGACAATACACCTATTTGAAAGTTTGCAATAACTTTGACAGAGAAATGTCCCATTTGTTCTGTAGATTTCACTATAAATATCAGAAAAATCTGTACAAATTGTAGTCAGTGCAACATAAAGCAAGAATGTGGAAAGAGGATTATCTGTGGGAATATAGGGTATTTTGAGACTAAATATTAAAGTCAATTATCACTAGATATTGCTCATCATAGCAGAAATCCAAAGGTAAAAGGTTTTAATAAAAAGAAATTAAAATTTTTTCTATCATGTGTTCAAGTCAGTATGGTTAATGTATTTTTTTAACTAGGGCTATATTTGGTACAAATGAATTTAAAATGAAAAAATCCAAACACATATCCTAGAATTCATAAGCTCTATGAGGCAGGGACTATTTTTTTTTTTAAATTATTTTTGTATCTCTGGTACTAAACAGTATACTAACAGTACCTGGCACATATCTAAGTTTTCTGATTTGAAATAACCTCAAATTAAATACAAAAATACATAGCCCTAGTGAAGGTTTAAAATCATAGGAATTTGTATAAAAACCTAATCCCTAGTAGAATAAAAAGTATACTATGAGAAAATGTATTTCTAAGTTATGTAACTTCAAAAATGTGTAAAAGACCAATTTATATTTTACTTACTTGCCAGGACACATGACTGACACAGAATACAAGACCAACATTCAATTAGCACAATAAATAATACTATCAGCTCCACAGAAAACAATGTACAAGGTCAGCTTTCTGAATAAAAAATCTTTTCAGACATTAAAAGAAAACTTTTGTAAGGGTTTAACATTTATTTTTCAACCACATTCTTGTTAAAATAATTTTAAGCTTAAAAGATTAACACTGTAAGATTGAGCTATTTCGTGAACGGTGTTGAGTCAGAAAAATTTCGTTCCTTCTTAAATCATCCACATACTGTCTTAAAGTAAAACCTCTTAATATTGGTGCATATCTCATTATTGGACCATACACGCAGTTTACCAATGCTTATACACATGGATAATAAACAATCCTATGCGTAGGGGACAGACTTTTAAAAAACTAGTCATTTTTATGCTTTAAAAACAAGGAATGCTGCAAACCGGGAATATAACTACACAGAGAAATAAAACTACAATTACTGTACCTTGGGAACGCTTTCGTTTAAGACCTGCCGCATCTGAACTCTCCTTATATCCTCTCCATTTGAAGAGAGAAGGGAGGGAGAAGGGAGGGAGGTGGTAGACAACTAAGAAAGCAAAAACACTGAGCTTCAAAGTAAATTTAAATGAGGCTTGCCATTTTGGCTTTCTGTTCTAGTATTAACTCAAAAAATGACTTGTATTTGACAAACATTATTCTAAATGCTTCATTTATAGAATATCTAGCTAAAAATTTGTAAAGCAAAACATTAGCTTAATGTTTATCAAATATATGCTCTACTTTGACCAAAAGAAACAAAGGTAAATATTTAAATTTTCAGTTAAAGACAATTCTGTCATTGTCATTTATATCTTTGCATAGCCAGCATTAAAAATAGAACATGGCATTTTTACAACACAAAGGTTATTTACTCTCACCAAATTTGTGACCATTACATAGCCAACAGATGTGTACAAATCGAGAATGCAATAAAAACATTTAATGGAGCTTTTCTAAGAAGATACCACAATATACATTCCACAGGATGCTTTCTAATACTGAAGTATCAAAGGGTTGGCTTGAGGTTTCCCTCAGAAAGAAGATACTCTTTCCACGACTTTTCTTTTTTCCTTTTAGGAGACAGTCTCGCTATGAGTGCAGGCTAGCCTTAAACTCGCTTATGTAGCCCAGGATGGCCTCAAACTTATGGTCATCTGCCTGCCTCAGCCTCCCAAGTGCTGGGATTACAGCTATGCGTCACTATGCCGGCTCTTTTCACAACTTTATTCGAGTTGTTGAAACACTTTTACAAACTAAGTATATAAAGCAAAATTAAATTGAACGTTTTACTTTTAACCATCTTTTGGAAAGATTAGTGGCAGAATAATACAAAGAAGGTCACCGTAAAAATGTATGTTGTGATATCTTGTAAGAATAAAACAGACAACATAGAGAAAAGCCAGGCTTGATATCTAGCAAGTCAGTAGATAACCTTAAAGTCAGTATGTTCCTGGTCAGTTTTTGCTAGTTACATATCAATAAATTTATATTTTAAGCAAGTTATTGTTTAAACCCACTTGAAATTGAACTTTACAAACCAGTTTACTAATACAGTTAATAAACACATTATAGAACTTATATGACTTAAATTTTATGTTCTAATATATTTGATTTTCATCCTCAATCCCATCTACATTATATTTGACATTCAAAGGTTAAATACTGCTTAAATGCAAAAATCTTTAATTCCTGCTGTATAACAAATCTGTTGCATATACAGGTGAAGTATATTCAAAGATTTGTGCAATAAAGATAGGAAATGTTTATAAGGTAATACTACCTATGCTTATATACTTAATAACTACACCTACATGCAATTAGGTTGCTATAAAAGAAATACAGACAAGGACTAAAAGCTTGTTACATCAGGGTTATAAAAAAGATTTCTACAGAGGTAGAAAATGAAATTTAAAGCAATTTTCTTCACTGAACTGTTTCTTCTTTCATGTGCCTTCTGGTCAGTTATTCAGGAGTAGATGCACCACTTAGATCAGGAAACAGTTTCAAACAAAACATTCATTAGGAAAAGCTGCTAACATACCAAAGTAGATCAAACTGACTTAAACTGGAGACTTGAGAATTTACTACACAGAGAAACAAAAACATGGAACACACAAACCAAATTCCAACTAATGGGAAACAGGGACCACTGGATCACCTTTTAAACTTATGCAAATGCTTTCAGGTATCTCTGTCATCCTGGGCTTCCATGTTGTCCTCAAGGTCTGAGACCCTCTCCTCACATCGGTCACGTCACCTCTGCTGTTCACAGTCAACACAATTCTCTACGTCTGGGATTTGTCTGGTGTCTCTTCACAGAGTCTATTTCTTTGGTAAATCTGTCATTCATGCTTTGAATAGTTTGGATCTGTTCTTCTATTGCTTCTTCTTGTTATTTCTTTTATAATCGCATTGGTCAATTTGTTAATTCCACTATCTTTTGGGTTATGGCATCTTTGAGCTCATCGCGTTTCTTTGCTTCCTCTTTAATCATTTCATGCAGCTCAATTGTTTGGTGTTTTATTTCCTCTCCACGGTTGCCCCTTGGATCTGCTTTGGGAGAGTTGGGAGTCTCAGGAGGCATTTTGCTGCCTTGTTTTTCAATGTTTCCGTGTGTGTGTGTGTGTGTGTGTGTGTGTGTGTGTGCACGTGCATGTGCATCAATAGTTGAGGTCTAATAAAGAGTTAGGTTCTGCTTCCCAGTGATGTGGTCTCAGCTTTGTCAGTCCCTTCACCCTATTCAGATTAACTGGGGTGGACACAGTCACTGTGTTGTAGAGAGAATGTTCCTACTGGTTGTACCAGTAACCACAGACCCAACCCTACATCAGTCATAAACATTAAAATCTGTTTTTGCACTTCTGTCTTTCTATCTGTGCCCCTTACAGACTGTATTTTACTGTAACAGGTGATGCGTCTGGGGTGTGGGAAAGAGGAAAACAAAGGGAAAGTCAGGAGGAGAGGAAGATAAGAGCAATTTTAATAGGCAAAATATAGATAGAAAGTCAGACTCTGTGGGCAGTTATCTCTAGAGCTGGAGTAAAGGGTTAGTGCTAAGGTTTGTGAGAGTATTTGTAGAGGTGGGGGGAGGGAGGCGTAGTTGAGGTCAGGGATACTGTGCGGTTGCTGGAACCTGTTGACAGACAGTATCTGTGGTTAGCCTTGAACCCTGGACATACACTGTTAAGGCTCAGTCTGCCATGACCATGCATGGTGCCATTCAAGTTAAGGTTCTGGTCTGTTCTTATCCTCTTCTGGACACACGCAGGTGCCTGCTCTCTATATATTGCATGAAAAGTGGAGAAGCAGTGAGGGAAGATGGGGAAATAAGCAAAATGAGGAAGAGTGAATAGAATACAGAGGAAAATTTAAGAAGAAAAAGACCAAGAGAAAAAGGAAAGTTATTTGAAAAATGAACCTGCCACCTGGAGGGTGATGTGGCTCGGCCAGTGGCTGGATGCCCTCTCCCTTCGTTACCCCTTGTACCCCCAGGGACTGGGACAGTTTGCTCCAGCGTCCTCCCCAGCGATCAAACCGCCACTCTACACATGATGCAGCCATAGAGCCAGCACAGTGCCCCTCCTACTCTGCCTCTTCAGATGACACTGTGGCCTGTTTGGAGGAGGAAGGGGGCACCCTGACGTGGGCTAAGATCAGGATGAGAGGGATCTGAGCCCCTTGTTTGCACTCCTAACATTCATAGCAAGCTTTCGGCCCTGGCCCTCACTGAAACAGGCTTGCAGGCTGCTACACAAGCAGCACTGCCCCCACCTTCCAGGTTTAGCCGAGGAGGGCGCCCTCCTGTGTACTGACCCTGTGCAGCAGTATGGGGCTGCTGCTGAACTACTTTAATGATAACAAAACTCATGTACTAACTACTATTATTCTATTATTGTTACGAAATTTTGTTTTACTTTTTCTCCATTAAAAAAAAAAAGATAAAGACTCTCCTGGTGCTCCTATATACCTGCTCAAGACTTCTTGGGTAGCATGCACTTTAAAAGTCCTGTATATCTACTTGAGATTTTTATCCTGCATGGTGTAGACAGAGTGGTTGTTTCCAAAGAGCAGCAAACACTCGGAGCTGTTAACATCAAGGAGCTCCAGAGAACAGCACCCAATGAAGACCAGTGGCAGAGAGCAAGACTTGGTAGAGCTGACCTATGGTGTCCAGCACGAGATGAGCCCCAAAGGTGGCAGAGATCAACACCCAGCACAGTTGACTTGTGGTGTTCAGCACAAGCAGGCAAAGGCAGGCAGTGGCTGGCAGCAGCTGAGACCAGCACCTGGCAGAATTGACCCATAGGCTGGCATTGCCGATTTACAATTCCCATCTGAATCGAGCCACAGAACCCCAGACAGACTGGCAACAGAAGCGAAAATTGAGAAGGAAAAAAAAAATACCTCAAACCAAACAAAGCTGGAGAGAACCCAGAACAAACACCCAAGCAAGAAAGCCCTCTCCACCACGGCGGCTGCTGTACAATACAGCCAGGGTTCACATGATTCCCTTCTGCTGTAGTTGGAGTCTGCGGGTGGTAAGGACTGTCCTTCTCTCTGGACCTACTTCTTGGCTGTAAGCCCTGCTCTAGGTGTGGCTGACAGGAGACCTTTGTCACTGTCCTAAGACCCAACTACCTGAGTTAATTTGGGAAGAAGAGGACGTGAAGTAGTCTGCCTGGCACCCAAAGGGTCACCACTGACTGTGTCTGTGACTTCCCACTCCAGTCTGCTCCCCTTGCTGCTGGGCGGATCCTTGAGGCTCAGTATTCTCTCCCCAGGGGCAAGGGCCTCCCACCTTATATACAGCCACATGCTCTCTGTCCCACTGACACCCTCTGTCCTTTCACATTCAGATTCCCTACCACAGAGTCTCCTGCCATGTACGACTGTGGGTGGTAGCGCGGTTTTCACACTGACTCAACTCTTGGTGGTGTTTAGGGAAGTAACAGGAAAGCACCCACTCTCGACTGGCTCTGTTCAGTGTCTGCCTCCCCCGTGTCTCCAAGGACGTCATCTGTGGGTCCCTGCCAGCTGCCTAGTGTTTGTGGTGTTGCCTCTCTCTGCTTAGGGCAGGTGGCCTGGCTCCCTTGTTGATGCTGGGCAGTGGGTGGTGGGCCAGTGTTTGGAAGGATGATGGCTGGGAGGGACCGTCTGCTTCTGTGTTATACTGCTATTTCCTCTTCTCTGGTTGTTCAACTGCAGTTGATTCCCAAGCTTAGTTTCCTCCCCAGGCTGGAGGTAGAGTACCCAGGGAGCTCTGCAGGGCGGCTGCTTCCCTCAGACGGTTACAACTGCTCCCGGGGTGGTGGCCCTGGCTGATGGGTGCAGGGGGAGGCAAGTGACGGCACTGTTTCCTCTTTTCAACTGCCCAGGTATTTGATTTGATGGAAAGGATTGAGTTTCGGGTTGAGTTCCCGTTTCGGGGTGTGGCTGCCTCCCCATTTCAGAATGCCTGTATTTTGTTTTTCAGTGGCTCTCCTCCAAGTATCTCCAAATGCATCTTCCCCAACTTGCCGAGTTGGAATTCCAGACTTCTCTACTTTTTCCACTCATCTTTTTCAGTTCTAGGACCCAATCCAGGACATCATACTGTAGTCTGTTGTCATGTCTCATTTTTAACTATGACACATTTCTCAGTTTTTCCTTGTCTTTCATGACCTTGGTCCTTTATAAGAGTACTATTTTGAAGAATGGTATTCCAAGTTGAATTTGTCTGATGTTTTCTTACTATTAATTATAGTTATGTATTTTCTGGTGAGAGTGATATGTATTACTAACTTGTTTTTTTCAAGTTTTTAAACTAATTATTTCATGTGCTTGGCTATTACCAAACTCTGCATTTGAAGGCCTGATTGTATTTGTATGACTAACCTCAAGTGAAACAACAGGCATTCATTTTTCAGGCTGCTGGATAAATGTCTCTTAGCCTGGGGTTGGGTGAGAGAGAATCAATTTTCAGGTTAGGTCTCAGGCCTAACATGAAAACACAAAAAGTGAATATCTTTTTGTAAATTATACTTATTTAATAGTAGAACTTTCACCAAACCTTGAGCAATGTCTTTAATTCAAGTAAGAAACTACTGAACACATGTAATCCACTTTTGGAAATAGCTGCCCTAACACCAAACAGATAAAACAGGAATTATCTTATTTTAACATCCTTTCTTAGTTAAGAATTGTTTAGTTTCTTTGAAATTCCCTAGAGTATTTAATAAGAGTCCCCAAATATAGTATATTTTTCACAAACTTTATATAAAATGAGATTTCCCAGAGCACTTTATTTTAATAACTCCATTGCATTGTGATATTTATTCTTTTGTAACTGTTCTTATGTTTTGGTTTGGTCTTCTAAATAAGCTCAAAACTCCTGGAAGGCAGAAACTATTTCCTTCACAAAGGTGCCTCAGCACAGTAATATTGGAAACACTGGCACTCTCCAGACAACAGGAAAAGTCGGGGCTTTATCACCTCCATATGAGAAAATTTCCTTGGAAAAGCTATTTTTTCCTCTCAAATTAATGAAATAGAAAATTTCAGAGACTTACAGGTAAAAGATTGTATTTTTAATCTTTGTAGATATTACAAATTTGAGGTATTTCCCCCTCCAAAATTTGGCTTTTGCGGATTGAAAACTGTGGCTTTTGGGATGGCAGATTTTCTTTTCTACAGACCAAATGATTTCCAAATGTTCTACAAAATTTCCCATGATCTTCAAAGTCAAATGTCACATCCTAATAATATACAGCAAATGACTGAAAATTATTAACAGTGCATTTAAACAGAATTTAACTTACAATCTTTATTAATAACAAGGCATGAGTTGGGTGTGGTAGCACACATGGGCTATATAGTGAGTTCAAGGCCAGTTTGAACTACCTGGTGAGACCCTGACTCAAAATAACCATCCCCTTGGGAAAAACAAACAAAATTCAGAAAACAAAAACAAAAAAAGCATGCTGAATCTTTGCCTACAGATCACAGTGCATTTTTTAAAAACCAACTTTCTTATAGAAAACCCCAAAAGAATCAATTTTGAGAGATTACAATGCAAAAATGTTTTGCATTTAATAATATTGCTATTACTAAGTAAGATAACAAAGAATATTACCTTACTACCCTAGATTGATACCCTATAACTGACTTACACATTCATACTCGAAGACATACCAAAAAACCTAACACAAATAAAACAGATTCTTATATCAGAATCATTTAAATTTGGGCACTTTGAGAAAAAGTGGAGAATCTGCTTACATTTAATATTTAGGGAGCAGAAGTAAAAAGGACACATTTGGGGCCGGGAGTTTGGCTCAGTGCCTTAAGCGCCTGCCCTGGCAGGCGCGAGGTTGCAAGTTCTATCCACGGTGCCGCAAAAAAAAAAAAAAAAAAAAAAAAGGACACATTTAAGTTTAATTTTATTGTAGATAAGATTCTCAACAGGTGGAATTTAGAGATGAAACAGAGTTAATGAAATGCCACCAGGGTGAGTTAACAAATCAAGAAATATGCTTTGAGTATACATAAGAAAGGGAACAACCTATTAAATTTTACATATTCATCCTCCTCCTCCTCTAAGCTTTTGGAATATTTCTCATTCACTAAGAGTGGAATTTGCGTGGCTAGCCTGGGTTTGGTAAGGTGAACTGCTATTTTTGAGGTAGAACACTTAGAAGATGAGGGGAAAAATTTTAAAAAAGACTTCTCCAATGGCAATAAAATTATTTTATAAAGTGGATTTGGGATTATTCTGATAATACTGATGAGAGATTATAAAATACTTCATCCACTAAGATTAAATCACAGATAAGATGTAATATTGGCTGTCTTTACTCGTAACAAAAGCAAAACATTTCTTTCTATGGCAAACTGCAGGCATGTAGCAATTATACTGAACTGCTTTGAATATATATTAAGAAGTAGGGGCTGGGAATATAGCTCAGCGGCACAGTGCCTGCCTGGGAAGCACAAGGTCATGAGTTTGAATTGTGGTTACAAAACAAACAAACAAAAAAACGGTAAAACCTTCAGGCCAAATTTTGCAATAAAATAAAGACACATCTGATTCTACAGATTAGAAAAATGAGACAGTATATTTAAAATTCCTGTAGTATGGTATCTGCACATAATAGACAAGCATTATTATGTAAAAGTTAGATTTAACTGCTAACTTACTCCAAAGTCACAACTTTCTTCAGTTATAGAGGCTTTTAACCAAGTAGATACAAAAGACATTTTAATTTGATGTAAAGAAACTCTTGCTTGTTACTGATGTATACATAGGTATGTGCAGGGAGAGATAAAGACAGCACAAAGCCGAAAAGGGAGAAAAAAAATTGGAGGCTTACTAAAAATAAATAAGAAGAAAATCTTCAGCCAATATAAAGCTTCTTTTGCCATTATGTTATGTAAACAATTACTTCCAACTACATCATTTGTTTTTTCAAAGGTACGTTCTGTAAGTTATCTGATCTATACTGAATTTTTCTGCCTCAGAGATATTAACTGAGAGGAAGAAAAAAGTCACTCAATTTGTATTTTAATCCAGTAGACTCAGTGGGGCTTGCCAAAAAACCTCCCAAATAAAGGCAAGCATGGATGAAGAAACGCTTTTCGATAAAAAAAATTTTAATCTATACATTCTAATCTACCTGTACATTTTGTACTCACCAGAATAGTTGATCCCACTGCCTGCAGTAAATGGAACAATAGAAGTATTTTTAACTTCACCACATATTTTGAATTTTACTCAGACACATAATGAGAACATGGCAATTGTACAGTATTTTTAACTACTGCAAACACATTCAAATGCTGAATAAGGAAATGTAAAAAGCAGACTGCTTGGAAATAAAAATTGATAATTATCATTAGGGAGCTAGCTAAGAGATACATAAAGGCAATTAAAATTTTTTGATTTTAGGAAAAGAAGCAATATTAAAACAGTAATAGAATAGTTCTATTGATATAATGATAGGGAATTTTTGGTAAGATCAATTTCCTTTGGTAACTATGAAACTGCCCAAAAGACTAATTCAGGGCCAATTCAGCAATTTGTGCATTTACAGGAAATTTTGTTAGTATCATGCAATGGACACACATATTAAGCAGAATAAAAATTTAGACACTAGAATAATTATTTAATATTTTCAGAAATCAAATTTTAGGACTGGGGACACAGCTCAGTGGCAAGCACTTATCGAGCATGCGCGAAGATCTGGGTTCCATCCCCAGCATCTTAAATAAACAAATAAATCTTCAAATTCTATGAATTCTAATTCTTCTCAATTACCATTATCATACTTAAGAACTCTAAACTCTACTAATAATTTTACTTTGTTTACAGAATAAATGTATTAATTAGTCTTACCATCTTTTCCATCTATGGATTTTGACATTTCAATATCAAAATTCTCCTGCATCTGCCGACCTTTAAAACGATTGAGATGTTCTTGCTCAATTAAATTACTTTCTTCTTCTTCTAGAGGCTGCCAAGTACCATCAATAAACCATTGTCCACGCATCACTGGTATTTTATCAGCCTCTGAAAAGAGAAATCACAAAATTACACACTTTAGGATTCAGCCTCTCAAAGTGAGACATAGTAGTTACAATCCTACATTTTGCTGCCACTATCACAAAAACATACTTTTGTAACTCAAAACAATTATTGAAAGTCTTTAGCGAATTTCAAGTCAGGGCATAGCTTTTTTTAATTAGTATAAAAATTTATACATAAAATTTTATTTTACATTTGAAAAGTAGATGAGCAACTGTCTATACAATTTAGGCCCTAAAAGGGGCTTAGATAAGATTCATACAAAGTTTTGCTGACAGTTCCAAAGTCTTAGAGAATACTGATGTAAAATTCCAGAAGTAATATTTAGAAATTGTATGTTTGGCAGTGATATGAGCACTTTTTAGGGCTGCTTTAAGAGTTTATAAACTCCCAGTTAGTATACAGGAATAAACTACTAATTATAGTAAATTTCTTTCATTTTAGAAAAAATTTTTTCGTGAATAACGATATTTCCCTGATTAAGCACTGTTCTTTGATTACTTAAACCACTACTGTTAGCTATCTTGAATTATTAAAAGATGCTGCTACTATAGCAAGAATAAATCAAAATAAAGGTAATAAAATCATATAAGTAAAAAGCACAATGAAACAAGTGAACCTACCTATGTAGGAAGCTGGTGATTTAACCACATAAAGAGAAATTATTTCAAGTTAATTTAAAATACAGTATTTGTACACACATATTAGGAAACATCCTAAGGACAAAAAGAACAATAAACATATCTTAAAACTTTTTGTAATAAACAGTAATAAGACTGGTATTGCTAATTTGAAACTGTAGGTTAAGATGAATGTATTAATTCTGTTAATAACATAAGGAACCTAGAGTTTTAGCATGAAAGAGATATAAGAAAGAAAACTTTTGTAATTATAAAGTTGAATGAGAAATGTTGGTATGAACTAAAGATTTTCTCTTTAGAAAATGACTGTGATAGTTAACTGTTCTGCCAGCTTGAGTAAGAAACGCCCAGCTGATTGGCTTTGCATAGCTCTGGGTGTGACTGAGTTATAGACAGATTTACTGATCAGGGAAGCCCCACCCTGGATCTGGGTGGCAGCAATGATTAGGCTTGTAGCCTGGATGGGATAAAAAGGGAAAGAACAGGGAAGGCTTTCTTCTGTTTCTTTGGAGGAGCTCTAGTCTTCACCGTTGCCTTTGGACATCTGTCTCCAGGCTTCTGAGAAAGACTCTCTGGTCTTCCAGGTGAGCCTCTTCAGCCTTTCTTTCAGTCACAGCCTTTTCTTCCTGACACAGACTCGCACGGGACTCTGCAGTGAGCTCCAGGCCTTTACTGGATCGTTCAGATTCCCAGCACACAAAAACCTCTTTTGGATTCTTCCACTGTGACTCTGCAGGCATTAATTGGACGTCTACCTTGTGAACCTCTATATATCATATCATATCATATCATATCATACCTATAATACGTATTACATCTGTTTCTTGTAGTGAATACTGACACAATGATCAAGCTATGAAGGCCTAGAAACAAAGACAAACTCATCATAAACATGCACTCCTGATATAAAGACTGTGGTCTCTAAACATCATTTCCCACAGAGAAACAAAGACTCCTTGATGAAATTTGCTTATTCTAAATTTGGGACAGGAAATGTACATTTTTCTACTGTTTTTTAAATACATATTTGCCTATATGGTATCCTGTAATAGTAGTTTTGCTGTACTAAGTGTCTGATGTTACTTGGTGCATAAATTAAAATATTGTAACTTCGTTGTGAATTATGGCTTTTAACATTGTGTGTATACTGTTACATTTTTCCCCCCTTTGGCCTAGATCTTACTTTGCCCATCAAGATTGCAACCTGTGATTCCTACTGCTTACATTTGCCTATGATATCTTCGTACATCTTTGATTTTTACCTTTTGAATTACTATGTTTTACATGTGTATTGCATACAACACAGAATTGGGTTTTGCATTTTGAAGCCATTTGAAAATCAGTTTCTTCTGAATCAGCCTGATATGACTGAGATGTCTGATTTTAATTCTTTGATAATCACTGTTTATTATTAATACTTTTTTTTGCCTGTGTGGTATTTTTTGGTAATTTTATTTTTTGTACTTTCTTTTGGTACTTAGGAAGATCTGCATTTTTTGCTGTAGTGGCTTTGTGTGTTTGTGTGTGTGTGTGTGTGTGTCTATGTGTAAACTTTAGAATACCCTAAATCTCCTCTTCACTTTTTACTATTTGGTCTGTCCATTTTAAATGATATCTTATGACTCCCATTTATTATCTGTAAAATAGAGAAATACTCTTATTTTTATTTCCCCTTCATATGTAACAATCACACCCATGACTCCACCACTGTTTTAGTCTTAGGTCTACATTTAAACATGCTGAATTTACATTAAGTATTTTCTAAACTTTTGCAGGTTCAAAGCAGCTGACACTTGGAGGGTAGGCTGGCTAGACTGCACTTTGGATTTCAAAAAAATAATGCTCCACGGTAGCATTCCTTTGAATAGTGTTCTTAAGAAATATGGTATAAGCTAATTTTCCTTTGTTAGTATATGATTTTCCCTCAGAAAGAAACATTTTTCACTTCAGTTTGCCTATTATTTCTGAAAAATTTTCTTGGACTATGGTTTAGTCTCATTGTACAGACTTTTATTCTTCACTCAATTTTAAGTGTATTGTGTCTTCTTTCGCCTGTACAGATACGCCTTGTTTAACAACCTACCTGGTTAATGACTGGGCCCATGACTGAAGGCATATTGTTAGGACTTACGAACTTTTATTTTCTGTATGCTTTTGTACATTGTTTATAGACCTTCAATGTCTTTTGCTCGCATGCTACATCTTGTTTATACAGTACTGTAGTTTCTGCTGACTGTACTGTATAGTACTACACTGTAGTATTATGTTTTGTTATACATTATAGTACTGCATGTAAGACTTATGCAAATAAAAGAAAATCAAGTTACAATTTCTTTTCACCATTTCTTTAGTCCTCAATATTTTACTGTACACACTATATACACACAATTCCTCATTTAGAGGCCAATTCAGTTAATGACCTAGCCACAGACCAGAACTGTGTTGTTACACAAGGAATGGTGGTAGCCTATTGTATTTTGGGCACATTAACTAAACATTTTGTACAAATAAACAGCATTTGTGGTAACATAAATGTCTTCAGAATATATATTATTTCTATAATGTCTGACACTGGGAAAAATAAGCTACCTGGCTTTTTTGGGTATTGAGGTTGCTTGTTCTGCCTCAATATCCACAATATAGTTTGTCTGTTTTGATGTAGAAGGGAGTCATTCAGAGCATGGTCTTATGAGACCTGCTGATAACATATGACACAGGCAGAACCATGCCCTGGCCAAAAAAATTTATCAGTGCATTATTTGGCTTACTTCTAAGGATTATTTTCTTCCAACAGCTTTTCGGGTGATAGTAAAACTGATTTGCTTGGAGGTAAATAAATTCTCATATATAAAGAAACTCTTTAGAAGTGTTATTACCTTTGAAACTTGATATGCAGAAATGCCTCATATATGGGTGCACTTATTTTCTCAAAGGTATGTATTCACTTCCAAACCACAGGAAACTGAACAATTATCACTGTTTTTCTTGGCTCAGTGATTGTTTCGTGTTTAATTTTTGTCTCACAATTCTGTCTAGGAAGGTCCTTCACTACGTATTTTGTCTGTCTTTCTATCCTCCAAAGTATTTACTGCAGAGGTGGACAGAGCAGTGGCTCCATTAATGCCAGTTTCACTATCAAGGATATTTGGCATTTCCAATGATTTTTACAGAGTCAAGCAGGTTCATGGTTCTGTGATATCTTAGTAGTAGTAGTTTAGTTTCACTGGCCCCTTGCAATGACCTGCAGAAGCTCCTTCATTAATGAGCCAAAACTGCACATTTAAAACACAGCTTCTCGTAATATTAACTGAGTGATCAATGTAACCTTCAAGAATTCATGGAAGCTGCTAAGATGCCAGGGAAGGGCATGTGAATAGAAGCTTTACTAGTAGATTTGCTAAAGATCTACCTGAATTGCATCTGTTTTGCAACCATGATCTTTTTTTTCTTTTTTTCGTGGCACCAGGGATCGAACTCACCACCTTGCGCCTGCCAGGCAGGCGCTTAAGCCACTGAGCCAAACTCTCGGCCATAGTTTTTTGAGACACGGTTGCACTATGTAGCTCAGGCCAGCCTTGTGTTCACATTGTAGCCCAAGCTGGCCTCGAACTCACAATGCTCCTCCCACCTCAGCCTCCCGAGTGCTGGGATTAAAGGCGTGTGCCAGCATGCCCAGCTGCAACCACGATCATTAATGAGCACTTTCTATATCATTGCTACATCATAAGATATCCTGGATTTTCTGAGTAATATTCATTCCTGCCTTTTCTGACATATGAGGGATCAATATTGTCTAAATTCAGCTGATGTGATTTGTTGGTGGCTGCTGTAAAATTTTATTTTAAACATTACTGGAGAATATGTATTAAGAAAAATAATTTTCATTGAACTATTTTGATAGTATATCTAATAGATACCCTTCGTTTAACAACCTATCCATTTCACAGACTTATGACTGAACCATGCTGTTCAGATTTATGAACTGCAGCTCAGACTTATGATCCATCTTTTTGTTTGTACAATTCTCTATATCCTATTTATAGAGCCTCGACGTCTTTTTATTGTAAAGTACATTTGTTTATACAATACTGTAATTTTTTATACTGTACTGTAGTTTTATGCTATTACACATTAAAAGTACTGCATGTAAGAGTTATGCAAATAAAAGCAAAGTCATCAAGTTGGAGTTTCCTTTATTCTGAATACTGTCATGTACATACTATATATAATTCCTCACTTAGTGGCCAATTCAGTTAACAACTTAGTTGTAGGAATGAAACTTGTTCTTTAAATGAGTGCCTGTATCTTTCTGACAGTGTTTTTTGTTTTGGTTTTTTTTTCTTTCTCCTTTCTACATTTTGTTTTTATTCTCCAGGTGTTTTCCTTCTTCTCATCAATGGACTTTATTAGAATTTTATTTGAATTTACTCTCTTAAGATAACTTGTGATTAGTGTGTTCTTTACTTGTGAAATGTTGCCTTTTTATTCAGTTTCTTTCCTGAGTTCAATCAAATCTTATTGCAACTTTTTGCTTTGTCTTCTTAAGATTTTGGATTTCTGCTTTTAAGTTTTTCATTCTGAATTGTGCATGAATTTGTTCAAGGTCATTTTATTCATGGGAACACTGAGATACACTTCCCTTTAGTTTTGTGTTTGCTTTTTGGGGGAACACTTTCTATCAGTTGAAACGCCTTCAATCACAATTGCTGTATTCTTCTTAAAGTAGCTTGTATAGCATCTGGCTCGTTTCTATTCCTGGGCATTTTGTGGGTAGGATTCTTTATGAATGTTTGCTTCTGCAGATTACGAACAGTGGACTCCTCCAACAGATGATGACCAACAGATGATGACGTGGTGGGTTAGGGGCTGGCTGCAATGCCTTGCGTCTCTTTTATTCCTCCACAACTCTTCGTTTTCTCCTTCCCTCCTCTTTCCTTTCATTGCCACCCACTGACAGGCATTACCTTTCCTGTTTCCTATTCAGTTCTTTTCACATCTGCATACCTTTTCTGTAGCCAGTTTTATAAGCGACTAAGTCCCAGGCCTATGGATTTTGGCTTTTGTCTTTGTCTGAGGGTGATTCTGTCTGTGTTCTATGTTAATTTCTCTCCTTTTCTTCATAGTTTCATAGGCTGCTCCTTCACTCACATGCTTGCAAGAGTAATAGGAGCTGTTGTAATTTGCTACTTTTAACTTTTAACTTAAGGTAACTTTTAAAAAATGCAAGGTATCATTAACCTTGCAGTAACAGTGAAGGTGTGCATCATGTATGGTGTGTGTGTAGTCCTTTTTTATCTTAGGATTTTTCGTGAGGACATTGTCACGATTTAGATTTAGACAGTTACTGTTACCTTTCAGATCTCGTTTAATCTTAACAATATATTTAAAAGGTAGCTATGATTTTACCAGCTTTATAGATTAGCGAAATAAATCACTTGCCCAAAGGCATAGTGCTGGTAGTTGTCTAAGATTTCAACCAAAGTTTGACTCCTAAATTCATTTAAACTATTTCTACTACACAACGCAAGTTCTCAAACAGAAGCATCTTTCTATTCCCTCCCTAAGAAATAGAGGTCCTTTAGTTGTGTTGAACCACAAATACTCATGGAACACATTTGTTTCTTGGAAAAAGTATAATAAGTTTCTTCAGTTAGCTGATTCCTACTATTACCTCATGAAACCTTCCTTGCTCTATGACTCCAATGGATTAATTTTATGCACACTGCCAGTGTTCTGTGTTCTGTTTAGACTTCCTCACTTCCATGTGTCTCAGGAAGATGGAAGATCTCACTCAGCACGACTCCAGGGGCTGCCAAGTCTGGCAGCCTGCACACTTTCACTGGTGCTCCAAGCTGAGCTGTCTCGTTTGAGAGGTACTTGCCAATCTGCTTAGCTGGTGTGTGCTGCAGTGCTTTCTCAGCCATTAGCAGTCTATTTTCTGATACTTATCCTTTGATTCAGAAGAATGAGTATGGCTATTTTTTAAGGATAAAATGATGAGATCTTTTGAGGTGAACTATTTATTCACTGAAGGATGACAAAGGTACAGAAAAATATACCAATCATAAGCATACAGCGCAATGGCTTTTTATAAGACTAATACCCACGTGAAGAATGCAGTCCCAAAGTGTCCTTTTTGTCTATCCAAAATGCAAACACTTCTTCCTCACTAAAGGTAAATAAATCTCAACCTTTAGCATCACAGATTAGCTTAGTAAAAATTACGTAGCTTAAAAATTTATATAGTGGAGGGCCAGGGATTTAGCTCAGCGGCTTAAGCACCTGCCTGGTAGGCAGCGAGGTTGTGAGTTCGATCCCTGGTACAAAAAAAAAAAAAAATTATACAGTGGAATCATAACATGGTATGTACACTTATTTGGTTTCTGTGGCTCAATCTTATATTTGTTAGCGAAGGGCACAAACATGGGATTACTATGATGGTTAAAGCACTTTAGGGATTACAAGTAAGCATGAGATAGCTATTGGCTGTGTGTGGACCATTTCTACCACTAAAATGATTTTAAGTAATGCTGCAATATCAGCCAATAAATCCCTAATTATATGCTATGATAGTTATGAAATCACTGAATAAGGAATGGATCTCCACTTCCATATTATAAATTTCTATAAAGTTTGACAATTTTATAACATGCAATGTTAGTCATTTATTCAGGAAAAAAATTTGTATTTTGAAACAATTGCTTGATGACCATCCTATATAATTTTCCCCTTATTCTTTCCAAGAGAATACAAATTTAAATAGTTTAAAGACTATTTCTAATCTCTTTCTAGTCTATAAAGCTAGATCTGGCCATGTGATGGAGTCTGGATCATGTACATGGCACAAGTTATTGGGTAACATGCTTTTAAAATCTTTCCTTCTTTCGTTTGTGTTACCTTCATGTCCTGAATTCTTGAAGCTTTCCTGAACCAAACTGCTTCCAAAAGATGGTGATTCCTCCTGGCAATGAGAGGAAGAGGTTCTGTTCCTGATCACACAGGAGCTGCCACACAGCCCTGGACCTCGAACAGGCACACTTCTTTGATGTGGAGAGGAGTATACCCATTTGTGTTTAAACCATTATTACTTTGGCTTTTTTATTATGTATTGCAGAATCTAATGCTAACTTACATAAACCTCCGTGTATATAGCTTTTAAATGTCAGTTCACCTTGTAGTCATGTAATGGCAAGATCTGGACACTTCTGTTAAACAATGGACTATGTAGAAAGAAACCAGAGAAAAACTCTGTACAGGGCTAACAGATATAAAGAACATATTAGAATGACATTAAAGTATTGCTTTTCTGTTTTTAACACTCACTGAAATCAGTCAATTTAAACATAAAAGACTGGCACTTATCACTGCTACCTGCCTGTCAAAAATAACTGTCATTATTCTAATTATAACTCTAACAAAAGGTGAAAGAAAAGCCTTTATTGGAATGAAGAAAAAAAGAATGGGGTTCTTCTTGATTGGAAAATAATTCCAGAGTCCACAGTCCACTATTAACATTTCACTTTTGCAAATGGTTGAGTGGATCTCTTATGTGTGGGTGGGAAAAATCTGTACTAAAGATATTTATGTATAAAAAGCTACATTTACATCAGAGAGAACAACTATGAGATTTCTAATCCCCCATCCTGCCAGCAGGCCTGGCATGGTCCTCCTGCTTCAGTGTCTCAAACAGCTGGGATTACAGGAGTGTGCTATATACCTAGCTCTAAGAACTATTTATATTCATATACTTTACAGTGTATGCTATGCACAGAGAGGAAGTCTTAAGGACCTATTCCTCCTGTCTTAGTCATGTCCCTACGATAGCTTTTCCACTTAGGGTCCCAGACATGCTTATCTGTTATACCTCTGTAGAAACTCAGGAGGCAAAGCTCACCACAGCTGACTTGAAGAGGAAGAAGCTATAGAGTAAGGGAAAAGAGGAATGATGGAGAATTACATTCAAGAGAAGAAGAAAACAACAAAGATTAGATATAGGAAATGCTGACGGCACAAAAAAAGAGCAAGGAGATACAACAGACAAAAGGAAAAAAAGAAAGGTGGAAAATTACGGGAAATGCTGTCATTCATTGTTAAAGTTTGCTGTAAATTTATATCTAGGGCTTCTGAATATACTTCTTACAGAATTAATGCCATGTAAATGGCTAAGTCCCAGACGAGCCCCGCAGGCCTTCCTTAAACTCTTATATACCTAAACTATTAATGCACTATTTCCACCAAGCCATCCTTTACAATGTTTTCTTTCTTTCTTTTTTTTTTTTTTTTGTGGCACCAGGGATTGAACTCACAACCTCGCGCCTGACAGGCGCGTAAGCCACTGAGTCAAACTCCCGGCCCTGGTTTTTTGAGGCAGGGTCGCACTGTATAGTTCAGGCCGGCCTTGTGCTTGTGTTGTAGCCCAAGCTGGCCACGAACTCACAACGCTCCTCCTACCTCAGCCTCCTGAGTGCTGGGATTAAAGGCGTGCACCACCACGCCCGGCTTCACAATGTTTTCTTAAAAGAAAACACAGCTTAAATTATAATTTAGGCCCCCAGATATTTATTTCTTCATTTGGGCAGAAACAATATCATATATATTTTCAATTTTTAAACAGCAGCTAAGACTGGGTAGGTAACGACTGACTGTCTTCTTTGTCGATCTAGCAGAGGCATCCAGGTCCTGAAACACATCGGACTCCTTGGGACCTGAGGACTTTCCTGCATAGGTCAGGTAAAAGCTGTTAAGCATTAGTAAGATGAGAGGAGGTATCGTGGCATTCTGATAATTATGTTTAAACTTGGGTACCAAAACAAATCCATTAGACCCTGTATTGGGTGATACAGTGTACCCCGAAGTCCTCATATACTTGTGAAGGGGCTGAGTCTGATGCTTATAATCGATCTGTTGTCTAGCGCCGGGATTGGTGATGTGAGTGCTGCACCCGCCCAGGGGTGGAGGTGACATACAGTGTAAAGGAGGCGGGTCTTCCTCTTGCCAGCTTCCGCTATTCTGCCCTCTCTCGCCAGTGCGCTTTGCTGCTTGCAGCCGCCATGAATGGCAGCCCCGCCATGCCACGCTGCCTTGGAGCCAACTAAGTATAGACTGAAACCTCCCTGAGAAACTATAAGAAATAAACCTTTCCTTCTCTGATTTTGGGTGTCAGGTATTCTGTCTCAGCAAGGAGTAAAAAGTAACCAAGATAGACCCTAAGAATTTTTAACCTCAATGGTTGATATGTTATACTGGATTAAAATTCACTTTATAGAAATACAAAATTTCTTTGCTTGATACCCCCACTAGAATTAGTGTACTACAATAATATGCTGATTATGGAAAAGTAATATTCTGGATAATTAAGATGTCACAAAAACTACATGTTCAACCCTTAAAGCATGGAAAACTTTCTAGACTTAATGCTTCCTTTAGTAAATGGGATATCCTAAATATCATTTTGCATTTTTAAAAACATCTTTCAGCCTTAATTTATTACACAAAGGAAACTTGTTCTGGAAGTTACACATTCTGCAGCGGGAACAGAGAGTTGAACAGGTTTTGACCATAAAGACGTCTTAAATGTCGAGTTGCCACTGTCCACTCCACTCTCAGACACAGGCCAATCTAACCTAAACGCAGGTAGGAAAAATTAGTGCAGCAGAGTCTATGAAAACAGCTCTTTCTCAAGTGATTTTCTTACGAGAAATAAAACTGCTTTCCATGGTGACTATGATTTTCACACCATTATTTTATCTATTATTATCAACCTGCTTGCCAAATACCTAGCTCTATATCTCCTGCTTTCTAATATTACTTGTATAAGTATTACGTGGAATAACTCTACAAATTCTTTACTATCACAAGACGATGACAGGCCTCTAGGATACCGATCATTAACCCCTGCTGGACTCTCAACAAAACTACTCACAGTACTGAAAAAATTCTGAAGAGCACCTGAATTAGGGAAGATAACTAAAGTCACTCAACAGAGAAACATGTGAGAATTTAAATTACCACTGTACAAGCAACTTAGAATGCATAAATTATTTTGAATACATA
>RJWM01007538.1:0-77550 GCA_004363535.1 Dasyprocta punctata | reverse complement strand
GATACAAAACATAAAATAATGCCTTTCTTCTCACTAATAGTTTCATTAAAATTAGTATTTATTCTAATTGATAATGAGTTTATTATTTTTATTTCTCTATTTTAATTTTTAATGTAATAAATCTCCATAGACATAATCCACTTAACAATAGCTCATTCAGTTATAGTGATCCCCAATTATCCACTTTAGCTCTCTGCTGCTTCACTTATCTGTGGTCACAGTCTGAAAATATTTAATGGAAAACTCCAAGAATAAACAACTCATTCATTTAAACTGCACACTATTCTTAGTGATGTGATGAAATTTCATGCCATCTGCTCTCTTCTGCTCAGGGACAAGAATCATCCTTTGTCCAGAATATCTATGTTGTATACACTACCACCCATTAGTAGCCATCAACTGTCACAGTATCACGGCATTTGTGATCATGTGCCCCTTAGTAAAAGATGAAAGTTATCAATTTAATAAGCAAAGAAATATTTTGAGAGAAGAGAAAGATTACATTCACCTAACTTTTACTATAGTATAGTGCTGTAATTGGTCTGTATTATTCTGTTAATCTCTTATGGTATCTAATTTATAAATTAAACTTTACCATAGGTATAGGGGAAATATTATACACACACACACACATATATATATATATATATATATATATATATATATATATATTCAGTACTATTCAGTTTCAAGCATCCACTGGGGGGCTTTGAACCTAAGGGTAGGTGGGACCATTATACTTTTAAGAGTACAAAACAGTCTTGATAACAAAAGGTTTGCAGAATCATGCATTTGACTACAAGCTTCCTCAAGGATGGGAAATAATGCCATTCTCCTCCTCTTGGTCCTTAGGGTACTACTTACCAAGCTGTAACTGAACTAAATAACTGTACAGTTCATGCCAATCCTTTAGAAAGAGACCAAGGGAACAAAATATATTATGGAATTTTCCCCACAACTACTAAGCAAATTTCGTGACACTCATTTGAATTTCCATAACACTTCTTTAATGCCGTATTTCACAACGCCAGAGGACTATAGTGACTCCAGGAAATGTGAGTGTCCCACTCAACATAATTGCTGAGATTTATTCTACTGAATACACAAGTTCCCATATTTCATGTTGGTAATATTAAGAAATTATTCTCCTGAAGAGACCAAAATGTGCATTGCATCACCCCTTTTTGTTTTTGAAATGCGGTAAAATACACATAAAATTTACTGTATTAACAATTTTAAGGGCACAGCAGTTCAGTATATCACATACTTCCAAACTGTTGTTACTGCCATGTTTTATTTACTGTTCCCAAACTTTCTTAGTTCGACTGTTTCTCAATCAGAAAATACAGAAAAGGTTATCTTCAAGATTTTCTTAACCATTTTAAGTAGTCTTTTAATGAAAAGAGTTGTAAATATATCCTATTTAATTAACAGGCTCTTCAAAGATTACTTACGATCATATTTTTATGTTTTTAAAACAATTAAACAAAAGATAGTCCAGCATTCTAATAATTGGAAAAGTTCTAATACCCTACGTACTAAAGTTTTACTTTGAATGCCTGGGGAAACTGTTGAAGAGGAATATACTTAAATCACTACCAGCTGCCTTAGTGAGGTGATGAACCATTTATTCCCATATTTTCTAAAATTTGAACCATTAGTTTTGATAAAAGAAAACCAATCTGAGAAAGCAATAACTGCCGAATTACAAAATAACTCACAATACAGATTTTATTTCTCATTGCTACCAATCTTCCATTTGATTTCAGGGCAACTAGATGGGAGTTTAAATTGGCACTATCATTTGACAGCTGTGTGAAGTTGGAGTTTGATGACAAAGTAGACTAATATATAAAAATTATTATCTATTCATTTAAGAAAATCAGAATATCAAAAATCAGAAGTGTTCACTTGATCAAATATTTATAGCACACCAAATAGGAATAACTCACTAACTACTGAAGTTCTCTTATTATAAAACCCAAATGTATCTGCTTTCATAAAATTCCAACAGAATAATAATTACGTATTTCTATTATAATTTTTGTGGAAATTACTTTGGGGGAGAGAGGTAACTTGCAATAAAAATTCAAAAGAATCTTTTTTTTTTCTGAAATGAGAAAATTTTCCTGCAATGAAGAAAAGCATAACTTGGCATCTCTTTACAAGGTACTATTGAAAATCACAGGTAAAGCATATTCATTAAGTGCAATGCTATGTATCTCTTTCTTAAAAAAATTTTTTCCACAGTCAACACGAAAACAGCTCAAACAGAAGCCCAGTCTGGGAACCAGTGCCATGTGCAGGCCGCCACCAGACTGGAACAGACAGACCCCAGTCCCTTCCAGCGTGCAGGCTGGCAAATAAGAAGTACCAACCTTGCCCCCAACCACCCATAAGCGACTGACTTATCTGGAGAAACATAGGCTGTGATGATAGCTATCAAGGTAAAATGCAGTTGGATGCCTGTGGTGCTTTGGTGTTTCACTAACATTGCCGGTCTAGGGCCAGTGGTCTGATCATAGGTTCAGAGGATAGTGGTATGCAGTGTGACATCTGGGGGGGTCTCCCGAGGGTTGGAGCCATTGTTGATTTCCTATGGTCTTGTTTTGGAAGTCCTATGTTGTTTCCATTGTTTTGTTGGGTTGGGTTTTATTCTCCTTTGGTTTTTTTTGATTATGTCAAATCCTATGGCAGGAGCAGCTATTTCAAAGATAGCAAGATATATTATGGTAGCCATTTTGGATTTCTATTGGCTTGTTTTGAAGTCCTTTATTGCATTCATCGTTTCATTTCTATTGTTTCTATTTTATTCTGTTCTGTTTGCTTTTTACTATGTCTGAAGTTACCTGCAGCTATTCTGAAGACATCAAAAGGCAATATGGTAACTACTGTTGATTTTGTAATGTTTTGAAGTCCTGTATCTCTTACACTGGTTTGTTTTGATTGGTTTTATTCTGTTTTACTCTCTTTAAAATAAAAAAAAAAAATTAATGAAAAAGAAAATAGCTCAAACATTTGGAAAAGGAGAACAGTACAACAAATTGTTAATATATCAGAGCTATGGAGGCATCTGATCTTTTCAGTATTTACTTATCAAATACATACTCTAGCTTGCCCTTCACAAGTATAGTTCACTAGGCATCGGAAAGTTTCATTTGTTTTTAAATTGCTGTATAAATGATGATGTAAAGATTATAGCTTTACAGTGTTTTGCTCAATCAGTAAATTCAAAACATCTTTTTATTAGTTTGAACTTGTAGTTTAGGGAAATCACCTGCTAATTAGCAAACTTTTTTCATTTTAAAAAGGTACCACTGGGGGGAAAAAAAAAAAGAGTGGCACATGTAAGTAAACAAACAAAAGAAACCTGCCTGCCACCAACCAGCAGTTTTATTTGTACATTGAAAAGACAAGTGAAGATATTTTATATCACTTTATTTCTCCTTTACTATTAATATAAGACAAAAAGGGTTCTTGTGTTTACACTGAATAGAGAACTAGCATCCAGTTCAAAAAAACAGCCTCAAAGAAAAAAAAAAGGAAAGAAAAAGTAAAAGGTTTAAGATCAGGCTGCTTTGATTTTAAACAGATACCTGAACAAACAGGAAAAACAAGTTTCCACCAAAAAAAAGCCCAGCAACTCACCATTCGGAAAAGCGATCTTGAAAATCTGATGACGTCTTAAAAGCAATGAGCACTCAAAAACGCAATACTCAAAACTTTCCTCAATTACTCAAAATCAAAATGATGTTTTTAAAAAAGTAGGCCTTAAGTTAGTTATCCTGAGCATCTACACTTCAGGAGAAAACCATTCTACTTAATTCTCCCCCCGCCCCGCCCCATGACAGTGTTTTAAATTCAAGAATAAACTGCTCCTTTCTCCAGGTTCTCTTCTTGTGTATGCTTCACTGGCTTTGTTAGTACACAACTAGTACACAAGAGGAGGCTTCAGTGGTTCTCACACTACAAGCCCTATTCACCATGACTAATACTACTCAGTTCTTAACAGGAACTCATATTAATGACACATGGTATCTTAGCCCATTTTCTGATACATTTACAATACTCTTACAAACGCTAAAAACATAAATGATAAATTTATTTGGTACACAGTTCTGAAAGCTGAAAAGTTCAAGATCAAGAGGCCATCTCTGGTGTGAGCCTTCCTGCCTCTCATAACATGGCACAGAGGCAATGCAATTGGCTCAACTCATCCTTTTTATTAAGAACTCACTACCTAGATAACTAAACCACTCCCACAATAATAGCGCTAATCACCTGCTAAAGGTGTCACCTCTTACTACTGTTACAATGGCAATTACATTTCAACATGAACTTGGGAGAGCACGTTCAAACCACAGCACACAGTACTGTTAATGGTCTCCCAAGATCAGGGTTACATCTTAACCGCCTGAGTTGTGTCAGAAGAATGAAACATAGGGCAAAGTAACTCCAAGGAGGCTGACAAATAAGAAAAATAAAAATTTGAGAGACACCTATCTCTTCAATTACATCTACTGCATATTTCATTGTCAATAACCCAAAAGATTATTTTGTCTATGGAGAAAGGACACTATTAAATACATTGAAGACCAGTCTAGAGTTTTTCCCTTCCCTCCATCACAAGGCTCATGTTGATGTTTATTTCAGATCCTAATACTGTAATAAAATATATTTTCTCAGAACAATTCACATTCTTTGATTACTTTTCTTCTTCTGGGCTCTAAGGTTAAGATTTCATTTTTTAACATATTTATGGCCACAACATAGCATTTGATGATGTGCTTTCTATTTTCCAGCTATATTTCTCTGGCCTCTTAATTAAAAAAAGAAAAAAAAATCACTTGAGGTCAGGAAGAAACATCTATTCAATTTGATGGGGGGAAGGGAGTACCTACCTACAAGAGAAAAGAAGGCAGTTGAATGGACTAAACTTAACAACAAAAAGACTTCTGTGTAAATAAAACTATCAAGATGAGATCTTATCTATAAAGGACCTTAACAGAATAACTGAGTTAAAGATCTGTAGAAACTATCACGTATCTACATGAATTGAGACATAAAATGATGGGATTTTGTATTTTAAATGTTACTATCAGGTGAGATAATTCTGTGAATCTTATTGTGAGAATTCATCTATTCTATGGCATAGTACTATCCAACAGGAGAAAAAAAATGGAATTACTCTCAACATCTTGGATCCTAATGTTTTATACTCAAAACTACTCAGAATTAATTTCTCCACAAATGAGTAACAGAAAAAAACTGAGGTCAAATCCATGCAAAGCTCATAAGAATTTGAGCAGAATGCCATCCCTATAGACAATTAATATATACTAGAAGAAAGGCCATCAAAAGGGATAAAATTATTTTCAATCACTTCAATACACTCCAGAAATAATTCACAAGAAAAGAAAAACTTATTTCAATAAAAAGCTAAACAAAAAAAGAATACACAAGTGAAAAACTACCACAAACAATGCTTCATCAGTGGGTCAGCAAACTATAACCCATACACCAAACTGACCCTTCAGTTATATTTTTGTAAATGAAGTTTTATTGAAATAAAACCACATATTAATTTATGTATTAGCTGTGGACATTTTCATGGTATGAAAACAAAGCTAAGTAACTATGACAAAGACCAAACTGCCCACAAAGTCTAAAATATGTACTTTCTGCTATTTACATAATATTTCTCAACTCCTGCTTTATGAGAAATAGAAGAGAAAGAGCAGAATGTACTATTATAGTTTAACAGGCAGAGATTTCTGTTTACAGCGATGAAAAAGTTCTGGAAATAGACAAGTGATGATGGGCACACAACATGGGAAAAGTACTTAAAAAGGTTAAGAGGGTAAATTTTATGTGTATTTCCACAAAAAAGGGCAAGTGATAAATTTAGAAGTGAAAGTTGTAATATATGTAAGAATGAGGAAAAGAACGAATACCAAAAAGTATTTGAGAAAACTTCTCTGAGATAAAAGTCCTCTGAAACTATGTAAAGAAAAGGAACACTGTGGTTCTGACTAACACCAAGATACACTCCAGGAGAACAAGTAGGCTTCCATAGAAGAGGGGGGAAATTCTTTGGACATCCAGGGGAAAAACGGTTAAGTGAAACAGCTTACCATAAGGCAGTCAACATTAATAATTTCAGTCAACCCTAACAATTTTTAACTGAAGAAAATGGAGTCTCATCTTAAATAGGAAAGAAAACTAAAACCCAAGACTAAGGCAACCACTGTTAGCAGCATAAAATTTTCTTAAGGGAAAAGTTTCCAAAACAGCTTCCTGAGTAAACTCTAAAGAACAAATGATGAATCATCAACACAGTGCATTTAAAACAGAGAAACAGAAGGGACGACTAAAAATTACAGTGTGTTTACAATTTTTAAAAAATGTATTACTGTATTCGACACATTGCCACTAATGTTCCTCAAAATAGTCCCTATTCACTTTGAACAAACTTACCCACTGTTTTTGCCACTTTCTGAAGCAGTTCTTTAAGTCTTGTTTCATGTCTTTACAAGGTATGATCAAAACTATGATGATGGTGCTGCCACACACCACCCAAAAGAAAAGTAGTTTCCTACAAACATTACCTCATCTATTTTATGCACCGTATCTGGCATCACGGGACTTCCAGCTTTCCCCCAAAGTCAAAATGACCATGAAACATTAATTGATTCAGGACATTGAGACAGCAAACTAAGGACACAAACTAGAACTTTCAGAACTGCTTTAGAAAAGGGTAAGAATGATGATAAGTGTGTTCAAAGTGAAGGAAAGTGATTAATAGCCATGTCTTTTACACAGCAAGTCTTTAATAGCCAAGTCTTTTACATAATAAGTTTTTAAAAAATTTTTTTAAACATTTACTGAATTTTTTATCACACCACATAGATAGGGCAGTAGTATCTACTGCTGTATAGCAAACTATTCCAAAATGTAGTGACTTACAGAACCACCACCACTTATCGCTGGTGATTAACTGAGTGTTGGCTAACACCCATTACTGAAGCCTCAGTCAAGGTGGGAATGACCAAGGCAGCTTATCTGGGCAGCTGGCAGTGGGCACTGGCTATAAAGTTCACTGCAGAATATGGACCTGACTTGCTCCTCCTCTACATCGTTTTTTCCAAAGCATGATGACCTAAGCTCCAAAAGTAAGAATTCTCAACACACAACAGTAAAACTTTCATATCTCTGAGGGCTCATGTGTTACACAGCATTACTTCTGCCTCACTGCATTCTCCTCACCAGATGCAAGACCAACTCAAACACAAGGAGAGAGAAACAGGCTGAACCTCTTGATTCATGGTGTGGAATATCCCTAATCTAAACGCAAAACCCAAAATGCTCCAAAATCCAAAACATGATGTTCCAAAATTTTCACACCATGCAACTCCCTTTAATGCATAAAATAAAAATATTGTATACGATTACTTTCAGGCTACGTGAATAAAATATATATAAAACATACATGAATTTTGTGTTTGGATCTAGTCCAAACAAGATATGTGCAAATATTCCAAAATCTGCAAAAAAAATCCCAAAAGAGACACGCTATGGTCCCAAATATTTTAGATGAGAGATAATCTGTAAACAAGGAGAAAGAATATATAGAGGCCACCTTTGGGCACTACCTACCATAAAAACACTTGCAGAACTAAAATAAAACTAAATGACATCCATAAAATAATGCAATAGCTCTGTTTTTTCATAATGTAGAAATAATGACACAGCAAAAGGGCAGCACATGCCAGGAAATGTCTTCAGTAAGAATGTTAGTTGTACATATTATTTTGAGACTATGAGTACATACTGCAGGATGAAGCAGATAATTAATCATGTAATAGTCTAACCCTATAATCCCCTATATCCTTGAGAACTAGAAGTCTCTTTGGAAGAAATGATGTATAGATGTAAGAAACAAGAGGTTAAATAAAAATCTTGTAGTTCTGAATTTGAATTGAAGTGTTAAAGTAGATAAAAGGGTAGATTAAGTTAGACTGTCAGAATCTTTTAAAACGTACCATTCAAATACATACTATTTATAATAGACACACTTTGTGAAGAGCCAGATAAACTGAAAGTAAATGGCTAGAAGAAATATACCATTCATATAGCAAGTATAAAAAACATACATTTATACTTTCATATCTGATCAAATATTCTTAAGAAAAGGAATATTACTAGAGACAAGGGAAAACATTTCATGATGACTTAAAATTCAATACTAGGGTCAAGTCTTCAGGAAGACATACACTATGAACTAACTTCTTGAGTTCCCCAAAAGTCCTAAGCTGAAATTCTAACCTGCAGTGTGATGGTATTAGGAGGTGGGGTCTTTGGGACACAATTAGTTCCTAAGGGTAGAGCTCCATAAATGGAATTAGTGAGTTCATAAGAAGAACAGTACTCACATGCACACACTCTTTCCCTTTCTTCTTCTATCTGCTTTCTAACTTGTAAGGATCAGTAAGAGTTTGGCAATCTGCAACCCAGAAGACAGCCCTCACCAGAAGCCAACCCTACCAGCACCCTGATCTTGGACTTTCAGCCCCCAGAAGAATGAGAAATAAATTTTTGTTGTTTATCAGTTACTCAGTCTATTGTACTTTCATAGCAACCCAAACTGATTAAGATAACACACAGTCACATAAATGTTTACAGCCACTTACAGAGCTTAAACATCTGTAGGAACATATACCGGGCATGTACAAGACCGTGGGGCACCACAAAATAAATAAAAACTAAAAAAATAAATAAATAAAATAAAAACTAAAAATTAAACTTTAAAAAAATGTATCAAGTAAAGTGGATACAATTAGAAAAACAGGACAATACTATAATTTTAGCTAGAGATCTTAATCCCTTTCTCAGCAACTGAATAGAACTGTATAAAAACATTAATAAAGACAAAAGGGATCTGAACAACACTATCAACTACCTTACTTCAATTGATAGCGACAGAACAGAACAACAACTGCAGAATATACATTCTTTTTAAAAACAGGCACAAAGATAAAGCAAATGCTGGGCCAGAAAACAAAGGCCTCAATAAAAACGGAAGGACTGAAATCATACAGCATATCTCCACTGACCGCAAATTAAACTGGAAATCAGTAATAGACTAAGAAACTCCAAGAATTTGAAATTAAGCAACACATTACTAAATGATCCATGGATCAAGGAAGAAACCACAAAAGAAATTTTAAAATACTTCAAACAGAATGATAATGAAAATACAGCATCTTAAAATATGCTGGATATGCCTCATCCAATGATTCCAGAGAAACACTACAAAATGATTTCCAGTTTTGCCTTAAGAAACTAGAAAATGGGCTGGCTGCAGTAGCTGAATTCCAGCAGGAATTCCAGTGAAGCAGGGGGATCGCAACTTCTAGTCCAGCCTGGGTAACTAACCAACTTAGAGAGACCTGTGTAAAATACATATATATATATATATATATATATATATATATGATTTATGATTTTTAAAAGGGCTGGGGATGTGTGTGAAGTGCCTGTTCAATCCCCAGGGTCACAAAATAAAAAACAAATCTGGACAATAAAGTCAATGTAGAAAGCAGCTTTTAAGAATACCACCCAATACCCAGTGACCTCCCGTCCTGGTATACACTCGTAGGCTGCATGAAGACATCCCAGTCAGTGATGGAACCCATATACATGGTGGTGGTCCCATAAGATTATAATGAAGTTGAAAAGTTCCTATTGCCTAGTGATATCATAGGCATAGTAATGCCATAAAATAACACTGTACCCTTATATTTGTGGTAATAATGGTAGAAACAAACACTGTAACACCAGTCCTATAAAAGTGTAGCACAATTATGTACTAGATGGTAATAATAAACAAGTACATCACTGCATTTGCTACCCTATGTTTTTTATCGTCTTAGAATACATACTCCTACTTTTTTTTTTTTTTTTTTTTTTTTGTACTGAGATCAAACTTTCAACCTCGTGTTTGCCAGGTAGGTACTGTGCTGCTGAGTCATATCCCTGGCCCCTACTCCTACTTATTTTAAAAATATATAAATACATAAATAAATAAATAAAAATTTAAAAACTGCAACAGTGCCTCAGACAGGTCCTTGAGGAAGATTCCAGAAGAGCAGGAGAAGCAGCTTGGTTCATATTGCCCCTAAGAACCTTCCAGTGGGACAAGATGTGGAGGTGGAAGGCAGTCATAATGATGACCCTGACCCAGTGTGGGTGTAGGTTGTGTCTAGTTTTTTACAAGAAAGTTTAAATGATTTTATTTAAAGAAAAAAATAAAACAAAAAAATAGAAAAAAGCTTTTAAGAACATAAAGAATGAAAATTTTTGTACAGTTATACGTGTGTTTTAAGCTCAGTATTATTACAAGTCAAAATTTAAAAACTTGAAAAAGCTTATGAAGAAAAATGTTACAGTAAGCTAATACTAGTTTACCATTGAAAATAAAAACTTACCTATTTAGTATGGTCTTAACTATACAGAGCTACCAAAGTCCACAGTAGTACAGAGCAAGTAATTCCTAGGCCTACCGATTCACTCACCACTCACCAACTCACCTACAACAACTCCCAGACTTGTAGGCTCCATTCCTGGAAGCACCCTATATAGTATTTTTACTGCACCTTTTCAATATTTAAATACAGAAATATCTACCACTGTGTTACAGCTGTCTGTAGTATTCAGTGTAGCAACATGCTGTGCCGGCTTGTAGCACTGGAGCAATAAGCTACACCAGTGGTGGTGAACCTTTTAGATCTTAAAGATAAACATCTGGCTGCAGCATGCATGCCACAGGTTCACCACCACTGGGCTACACCGTATAGCCCAGGAGTAAATTAGGCTACATCATGGAGGTTTGTGTAAGCATACTCTGATGTTCATATATGATGAAATCACCTAATGATACATTTCTCAAAACAAATCCCTGCCATTAAGCAACAAGTGACTTTATACTAAGTCTCTGTGTTATGTTCTTCCCCTGAGTATGGCCTGGGCCAACTGATGCTCTTCTTATAAACAGGACTTGACAAAAATGGTTAGATTTTAAGAAGGCTCTGGACAGTCTCTCTTGCTCTCTCCCTTGCCAGCTGACTGAAGTCATCTGATACACTGCAATCTGCCCTACAAAACAGGGAGACCTTAGTCCAATAACCTGAGGGGACCAGGCATGATGGTGCACTTCTGTAATCCCAGCACTCAGGAGGCTGAAGCAGGAAGATCACTGTTCGAGGCCAGCCTGAACTACAAAGTGAGTTCAAGGCCAGCCTGAACAGCATAGTGTGGTGGGGAGGGAGAACCTCTGAGGAACTGAATGTTGTTAACATCAGGACATTTACCTACTACTTAAAAGGCCCAACAACTCTAATATTAGGTACTTTTCAGAGGGGAAAAAAAATCTATATTACAAGAAGAATCTTTAAGAATACTCATAACAGCTTAATTCATAATAACCAGAGCTAGAAACAACCTGAGAGTCCTAGCAAAAGGGATAAACTATAGCACTTTCATGTGATGAAATATACTCAGCAGTAATTAAGAACCACTGACACAAGCTACATCAAAAAATATTATGCTGCGCAAAAGAAGTCTTTCAGAAAGAGTAAATATTGTTTGATTCCATTTATGTGAACTTTGAAAACAAGCAACTCTTTGTGTGTGGTGTGATGGCAGCACTGGAGATAGAACCTAGGGCCCTCACACTGACCTACATTCCTGGCCCTTTTAATTTGGAAGCAGGGTCTCACCAAGTTGACCAGGTTGGCTTTGAACTCAAGATACTCCTACCTCAGCCTCCCAATCCACACACAACCATGCCCAGCTAAAATAGGCATTTTATTTATAGAAATGAACAATGGTTGTCTGAGGGGCAGGAGAAAAGGACAAAAGGGAAGAGGCATGAGGGAACCTTCTACGGTTGTAATAACTTTCTGTAAGGCTTTGAACTATGTAAGTGTTTGCATTTTTCAAAACTCAGTGAATGCATCATAAGATTTGCACCAATAAGTCTTTAGGGCAGCTGCACAGACACCTGCAATTTACATTGACATGCATTAAAAAGCCTGATAAATGGAGGGATATATAAGCAGATAGTATGTGATAGAAATTGTAGTGTTATACTTTATGTAACCATTCTTCTATGGTTTAACAGTTCGCTTCTTATCAACTCTTCATTATTAGAGATACATTTATATATCTTCATTATTAGAGATACATTTATAAATCACCTTTTCTTAAAAAGTGATAGCATTGAGGCAAAAAGTAAACTTCATACATCCTTCTAACTCGAAGTTCTATGTCAACTTTTTAGAGGTACCTTAAGGAAAGTTTAAGACTTTAAGAAAACAGTAAGCAAAAGATAATCTAATTTGTAACCAGCAATTGTTGGTCTAGGGAGATATTTGTGAAATTAGTCCTTAAAAACACACACACACACACACACACACACACACACAAAAAAACTGTTACCAAATTAGATTCTTAGTACCCGAAATAGGGCACTTGCTTGAAAACATAATCAAGGACCTTCAGACAACAAAAAGCACAAAAAGATTCAAGACTGAAGCACTCTGACCCATTTTTTTTTTTTAACCCACTGGTGGGCAACAGTTTAGAGGACAGTTTCCCACTAGGAAAAAAACATCTGTATTGGTGAAAAAGCAAGCATGGTCATGCTGAAAAATAAGGTTCAGCTGAGCAGTCTCTGTAGGGCTAAATGTATTCTACAAAAGAAGATGAAACTAGAATCTGTATTTTGCTAGCTTTGATACAAAATGCTTCATATTACATACCATAAGACAAGTCAAATGTTAATTAACTACTAAAAGCCTATTTCAAAATTTTTCAACCTGAAGTTAATATTATGAGACCTCAGAATTTAATACTTTGTTAAAATATGAAAAAAGAAAAGACTTCATCTGAACTTTCCTGTTTAAAAAAAAAAAACCTTATCAAAATTATACTGATCCTTTAGCAAAATTACATCACTGTGAGGATCTAAACTAAAAAGATGATATCACTCAAAATTGGTACTATTTCAAAAGACATTTGAGTGCTGTACTTTGAACAACAAAAAACCAGGATCGAGTACCTTATCTGTAGAAAATAAAGTCTCATCTAAACTCTAGTCAACAAGAAAAAACTGGATTAATTAGATATGATCATTCTGTGAAGGCATTAGAAGTACTTTGGGAACTTTAATCAACAACAGAAGCCACATTATGAGTAGGATGTCCATTATTAATGTAGTTCTCTTTTTTAATTCTACTACTGGAAAGAATATGGGTATCGTCATGATCATAAAGTCACAAGGACTTAAATATGATTTAATGACATTCCTGAAAACTTCAAAAATGGTTTCATCTCATGGTACAAAACTGTAAATTCATTTTTAGACTAGTTAACATTATTCCTTCCAACATTTGCTTGACTAACTAGGCTCTCCCTGTACATTTCCTGCTTTAAAATAAACAAAACAAAACCCCTAATGTTCCAAACCCAAGATAAGGGCTGGGAGTTTGGCTCAGTGGCTTAAGTGCCTGTTCAGCGGGCGCGAGGTTATGAGTTCAATCCCCGATGCCACAAAAAAAAAAAAAAAAAAAAAAAAAAAAAAAACCAAACCCAAGATAACACTCCCTATTATTCCAAAAAATCCTATAATGTACTTTTTCTATCCTTCTAGTTTACACACATTGTGGGATTTTGTTACTATTGTTGCTCTTTAGAATTCCCCACTGTACAGTAACACCATAAGGATATGGACTATCTGCCACTTAAAAATTGTGCCAGTATTGTACACCTAAGTATCTGCAGAACAAATTAACTATAATTCTGAAACTTTTCCATCTAAGGGACTGTACTGATTTCTTATCTTTAGAACAGCTATTCCATGACAGTTCAATGACTGTGATAAAAACCAGCTAAGGGTCAACTAAGAATTGCTTTTAACTACTTAACCTATACTTGATGGAAACTAGATTTAATAAAACTTTAAAGCTATGGATACAAACATGGAAGTGTAATAAACTGAGTACAAGATGCTATGTTTTTATATCACAGAAAACTTTATCATCATTTTGTCTATTTTCCACAACTGAGCTAAAAAATATTTTTATAACTAAAAAAGTCAGTTCAAAGGTTCTCATAACCACAACATAACTACAAAAGTGGTTTTACTGTTTGCATTCTACCTTATTTGGGTACGCATAACACTCCAGAATTAGCCGAGCGTGGTGGCACAGGCTGAGGCAGGAGGATCATTGTGAGTTCGAGACAAGTCTGGGCTACAAAGTGAGTTCGAGGCCAGCCTGAACTACATAATGAGATTCTGTCTTAAAAAATAGGGCCGAGGATTTAGTTCAGTGGCGTAAGCGCCTGCCTGGCTGGCGTGAGGTTGTGAGTTTGAGCTCCAGTACTAAAAAACAAAAAAAACTCCGAAATTAAAAGTAACTTGTGCCAACAGAAGATGTAGCTTGGAAGATAAAAGTAAGTTATGCAAACGGAAGATGTAATTTGGAAAATAAGTCTTATTTTATGTGACTAATCTGAAATAAAACAAACAACAAATAGATATAGCTATCATTTCTTGGCAATTTCTTACAAAAAGATATAGTAAAAAATGACAAGATCTTTGAAAAGTGTTAAAGAATGCAAAAGTAAGAAACCTCAGCTGATTTATAAAATCAGACCTAGGCCTTCTATTTAGCCTAAAGAAAAAGAAATGGTATTTCATTTAAAACAAGCAAGACCCTGGAGTAACTAGTTAGATAAAAGCCTATTTATGACCCAATTCACTACATTCCTAATAGTAGCCAACTATAAATCAAGAACAGATCCAGTGACCTAATAATGATTTCCTGTGTTTCCCACGCCACTGGTCATGACCAATTTATGGTTCACAATCAGTATTTGCTAAAACTGAAATGGAATATAACATAAAATATCAAAATATAATACATGTGTAAGAGAAAGTATAGTTGTCTGAAACTTTCAAGTCAGTTGCATGTATGTGATAACGTAAAATGTATTTCTAAGTATGGCCTGTAATAAAAACTATGTGAAAGCGAGTCTTGTCTATAGCTTCCAATTACTTCTTCCCCAAAAACACTGAATAAATTAGAAACTCTATAATGTAATTATTCACAAAAATGAAAAGTGACCATAATCCCTTTATAACTTATAACAGTTTAAGCTTGATTTTAAAAGCTTTAAAATCAAACTGCCTGAATTCACATCCAAATCTCACCACTTTCTGAGTAAACCTGGTTTTAATTAAATATATAGCTCAATTTTACTATCTGTAAAAGGAAGATAACAATATCTACTGAGTTGTAGTAAAAACAAACTAAATACATAAGAGAGTTGTAAGCATGTTTTACTATTAACAGAACAAATTGAAGGAATGACATAAATGTAACAAACTTAACAGGGTATCTCTGGTGTGTTACATTTGATGTGTGTGGGGAGTGCCTTTTCATTTCGTACATCTTTCTGTCCTATTTGAGTTGTACAACGTATATGTAAAGTTCACACTTCTAATGTAATGCTCCTAATGCAATTACCTTTAACTTCAAAAACATCAAGAGGTATACGGGAAGTTAGTTATGGCTTTTGTTTTTATTTTATATTTCTCTGTGTTTTATTTAAAAAAAAAAGCAACGCCAAAATAAAGTGACGTTCGCGATGTAGGAATTTGCACTTGTTCTTAAGAATTTATGTAGCACACACAGTACTTCTTACTAAATCCTCACACAACCTTACATATCATTTTGCCCGTAAGAAAACTGAGGCAACTAAGATCAGGGGAACTGTCTTTTACAATGTTCACAACTTGAAAGATTATAATGCACCAAATATTCTTCTCCGGGTTGCTTCACATAAGTATACTTTGTCCCCAAGCAGACTGGGCGCTCCAGAAACTCAGTCTATGTAAGTCTTTCAGTGAGTTACTAAGACTACAACAGACACTTGTTGAGTTACATTACAACTTCTCTTGATCTGAATGGTCCTAAAGAAACAACCATCGTGTAAAACCAAAATAAACCTGACACACAAACACAAAGCTACACTCAAGCTGCTCAAGTTCTCACGCCCAGAACTGTAAAAGTTTATGTAAGTCCACAGATTACTACTACAGGGTCTTGGAATAAGTACTGTGCAAGCACTAAAGAATGAATCCACAAGTCCCCTTTCCACGCCCCCGCCATCCAGACGCTATCTAAAGCAAAGAACCTGTCCTCCAGGTGTCCAGGTGAGGTATAAAGAACCATAACCACGCCCCCGTCTTGTCCCCACACAATAACCTGTTTTCTTTTCCCTCTCAGACCACCCGACCCCCACTCCAAAACCCTCGAACAATTCAAAATCTCTCACCTGCTGCGAAGTGCAGGGGTGAAGACTTCCGGCCAGCCATGTCCTTTGCATTTACGTTTGCAGCGTCCACCAGCCTCTTTACCCGGGACACGTCCCCATTGCGACAGGCCTCCAGCAGTTCCCGTAGGGCCCCGCTCACCGCTGGGACCCCTGTCCCAGGTACCGCTGCCCCAGGCCCCAATGTTGCTGTGGTGCTAACCCCGGCCGCCTCGGGGCTCTCAGCCAAGCTCGATCCAGGGGAGGATGGAGAGGAAGATGAGGAAGAGGTCGGGGAAGAAGAGGACGACGGTGAATTGTTACTGCCCCCGCCTGCTGAGTTGAGAGCGACCCCAACGGCAGATGAAGCGGAAGCTGCCGGGACCACGGCAGTGGCAGCTACCGTACAAATTGTGCTGGTGGTACTGCAACAGCTGGTACTGTCAACCGGGTCCGGGGATCGAGGCCTGTCGGGCGGATCCCGACTGCCATCCCCCTCCGGCAGCGCTAGGCCGTGCCGCGGGGAGGCGAAAGTGGCCAGGCCCCCGGTCGTGGGAGAAGCTGGGGTGGTCCCCGGAGCCAAGCCAGGACTAAGGGGTGGGGGAGGTGGCGGCGGCGGAGCCGAAGCCCCTGGGGCGGGCTGGAGCTGTTGTTGATGATGGTGGTGATGATGCTGAGAGCGACGCGACGCCGCCATCTTCGGACTCCCCCAGCACTGTCACTGCGGCAACGGCCCCACCGCCCGCCCTCACTTCCGACCACTGGACCAATCAGCACCAGGCGCACAGGAAATGATACGAGGCGGAGTGGGCGGGGTCAAACAGAAGGAGGGAAGTATTGGGAGCTCAGAGACCATCCAACGGAGGGGGCAGGGCCTTGTGGCTGAGGGGCGGGCTTTGTGATTCGCTGGCGGGCCGGCTGGAGAGTTTTGAATGCCGGAATCCTGCTCTACCAAAATAGAAAACTTCCTGAATTTCTCACTTTCGACCTCACTGACCCGCCCTGTCCCATTCTGACATCAAGTTTCCTGCGGGCTTCTTTGACTTGCTGCAGAGTCAGCTTTTGAAGTTAACTCCTTGCAAGAGTCTGTCGTCATCTCCTCTGAGAAATACTAGAACCAAATAGTACTGACTTCAGAGTTAGTGAGATTATGTGAGCTAACATATACAAAGTGCTCTGTCAATAATACACAACTAATTAGCTCATTGGGAGTTTTTAAAAATAGTCTTTTTCCGGTTATTCTACGGTCTCTTGTTCTTCTAAATCTTTTCATTCTCTGAATGTACTTTGTTAATCCCCCGTTTTTAAAATGTTTCAGATTAGAATTAGCCAGGATTAGAATTCAAATTCTGCCATTTTATAGCTGTGTAAATTTGATCAAGCTACTTAACCCACCACTCTGTGCCTCAGTTTCCCACCTATAAAATCGAAATAACAGTTCAATAAATGTTAATTATTAACATGATTTTTCTGCTATTTTATTATCTCTAGTTTCATTTGTCACTAAATTTCAGGCTAATGAAGAGTACGTGCCTTTTTTTTAAAATTTATTTTCACTTAGCCTGTCTACCTCTCCATTCCTATCACTCATCTTCCCTCACACCTCCCAAACATATAATGTGACTTCTGTCTATCTGCACCGTCTGGTGTCATTTCCAGCAACTGCCTATATCCATTGTTTTGTTGTCTGCCATCAAAAGAGATGTATCCATGAATGGCATGATCTCAATGGGGTCTTCATTTCATACATAATGTCTGGGTAAAGTAAACATTGTGGAAGCATGCACAAACAGCATTATCCCAAAAGTGACACAAATGGAGATCTATATCCTAAGGAAAAGTAAGATTTAAACTAATCAAGCAGAATAGTAAATCAAGAGGTAAACTGTTATTTCTCATGTTCGTTATTAAATATAATTCACACAGTGTTACTATTCCCATGTCAAAAAATGGGTAACTTTTTTGAAACTATTAGCTAGATGCAATAAAATCAGGAACATGGGTGGATTTTTAATCTGAGGTTACAAATTATAACTCTAACATTATCTCTTTCATAAAATTCTGTCATTTTTTACAGTAGACCCTTGACAAAAAAGTGTGGCAAGGTAAGAAAACTCCACAGGGCAACTAAAATCATACCAGAACATATTCTCCTAGATTTAAATCTCTAGTTTTTTTTTTCTTGCAAAAATGGTATTTTACTACATTGGACAATCTAATTTACAAATCTGTATACATTTTAAGGAAAACAAGCATTATAAACATAGACATTTAAATATCTAAAAATCAAATTTAAAGTGATAAGCAAAGAAACTTATTTTTGGACTATGTGATTATTACCACATGTCTTAGTTATGTTTCTCTTTGCTGGGACAAAATACCCAACACCTAAAGTTAAGCTCACGGTTTGTAAAGGTTTCAATATATAATCAACTGGCTCTAAAGCAGAATGGTGTGGCAGAGGGGCAACCCTTCTGGGTGGCGAAAGATATCAAAAGCAGCAAGAAAGAGATGAGAGAGGACAAGCCTCTTTCTGTCCCTTATACTGTATGGAGGATACCTGGATTAGGGCAGTGCTAATTCAATCAGTAGTCTGGTCCAACAATCGCCCACCCTTAATCCCAGCATTGCACTTTGAATTAATATCATGCTATAGATTTAGATAACTCCAAAAAGCTATGACTGCATGAGACTTTGGTGAGGGGGACATTTAGACAGAAACCATAACATTCTGCCCCTGGCCCCCAAAAACTCATGTGTATCTCTTTATGCAAACACATTTGGTCCATGTCCAAGAGTTGCCAAAGTCTTAACAGTTTCAGCACTGCTGAAAAGTCCAAGTCAAAAGTCTCCTCTGAGATTTAAGGCAAATCCTTAGCCTTAAAAGCCCCTATACAAATGAAAAGAAAATTAAGCACTTCTGACATTCATTGGCACAAGATAAACATTTTCATTCCAAAAGTTACAAACTGGAGGCTACTAAGGAATGGGACCAAAGCAAGTCCAAAATCAAGGAGGGCAAGCATTAACTCCTGTAGTTCCATGTATGGCATCTGGAGCAATCTGGGAAAATGTAAATGCCAAAGGGTTTGAGTGGCTCCACCCCTACAGCACTTTCAGTGGTTGTAGCTCCCATGACTTCTCTCTTGGGCCTAATTTGCTCTCTCCTTGCAGTTTTCCTTAGATGATTCACCTTTCTGGCTTCTCCAACCTTCTGGGTTCTCCACTGCACCTTTGTCTTCACACTCATAACATGCACTGCCCTCTCAGGGGAACACTATCTGGTCTCTCAGGCTTTCTGAAATCTAGGTAGAAGCCTTCCTGAATCCACAACTCTTCCATTCTGCATGCACCTAAAACCAATGTCACTTGAATGATGCCAAGGTGTGCTGCCAGCTGGAGCAGTAGCCAAGATTCCCTCTCTCTTGCCTGTACAGGTTGAGTGCCTGGATTGCTGGGCGCTCTGAATTCAATTCTGAGGAATACATTCTCTACACTACTGCCATTCAGGGACATGGTGTCCCAAGGCTTTCATCTCAAAGCAAAGTTTATCACTTTTGCAAATTTCAGGCTGCAAAGGGTGAAATCCTATGGCTTCTTGTGATGCCCTCAGGTCATCTTTTCTATTTTCCTGTTTCTTCTCAGCAATCAAGACCTCCTCTGTTCTATCTTTGCAGTCCACAGCTTTACTGGAGCTTCCTTTCTAGTCAAACTCAAAACATTTTAAATCATTCTGCTGGGCTCTTTGCTCTTGATTCTCACCATAAACCTGACTAAAAGCCCCCAGTAGTAGCAATGTCACTGATTCAACACTAGACTGCCTTGAATTTCTTCTGCCAGATTAGTCAACCACCCTTAATCTCAGTCTCAGGCAAAGTCTCTGGGCACAAGCAAAATGTAGACAAAATATCTGCTAAGCAATAACACACACTGTCTACACTCCAACAACCAACACAATCCTTCTTCCTAGCAGAAACTTCATGAATTTGGTCTTTACTGGCTTTCTTGTCTTCTGAGCTCTGACCAGAATCTCCCATACAGAGCAGCTTACGGCATTCTAGTGCTACTTTTTCAGCTATTGTCTCTGAATCTTTCCAAACTCTCCCCCACAAGCCATTTCCAAAGACTTCTGAACCACATGTTCAGGTATAGTCACAGCAATGACCCCACTTCTCTGGTACCAAATTCTGTCTTAGTTACTTTTCTCATTTCTGGAACAAAATACCCAACACTCAAAGTTAAAGGAGGAAAAGTTTATTAGCTCACAGTTTGTAAAGATTTTTCAGTCTATAATCAACTGGTTCTAAGGCAGGGTGATGTGGCAGAGGAGTGACCCTGCAGGGTGGCAAAAGATACCAAAAGCAATAACAGAGAAAAGAAAGAGGACAAGCCTCTTTCTGTCCCTTATTTTGTATGCAGGCTACCTGGATTAGGGCAGTGGCTACCCAATCAGTGGGCTGATGCAGCAATCACCCACCCTTAATCTCAACCACTTTAATTCCAGCATTGCGCTATAATCAGTACACTCTAGATACCAGCCACCTCCAAAAAAACTCTATGGCTGCACATCTAGACACAAACCATAACACTGCACTACCTTCAATTCCTTATTCAGAATCCAAAGACTGCAGACAAACCCCAAAAATATAGCAGCTGCATTTCCATAAACTGGTGTCATAATTTAGTTTATACAGAACTCTTCTGTATAAACTCGTCAATGGACTTGCATTGTTAGTTGATTTTTATAACCCTTGAGCTACAATAGGATAATGCCTAAGGTTCTGGATTGCTTTTTCAATCAAGGGTCATGCCAATTTTTCAAAAGGAATATACAGCAAAAGATGAGGCTGCATGAACTGTAACAATCATGATCAGCAACAAAGGAATGTTCTTTCCTTTTCATCAGGGTTTGAAAAATGCTCATGAGACCTCAGAGTAGAATGCCAAACCAACATCACTCTCTTCAATCTTAACTTCTTAAGGGCACAAGATAGCATTGAGGAGGAAGTGGTGAATCAATATGTTAAATATCTATAACTCACCTTTTGTCCCCTTAAGTATGGCCTTCTTCCTGAATGGAAAGCATAAGAAATATCTCATCTGGATCTGAAATGGGAAACATAAGGAATAGCTTATCCAACAGCCAGTTAGTCATATCACATACTCAAGCTAAATCAAAATGCACCTATTGTGTCTGTTTTTCAGCTCAGAATAAAATCTCTGCTGAATTACCTGAAACTGCTTCACTGGCAAACCATGTGTAAAAGTGCATTTAATCAATTTGAAATTGCTTTTCACATACTCAGTGGAGAAGAGTAAAAGTATTTAGCATTAAGTATTTATAAACTTTATTAGGTTTATTTGAACTAATGTTGAGCTCTAAACATGAAAGTTCAGAAATTACCCAATCGGTGATTAAATACAATTCCATGAGGGATGCATTATCTAGTAATGCAAAGAGTGTAGCCTAGGGTGAAACTTGAGTTTGAATCACATTTCTAACAGTAACAAGTTGGTTAATCTTGGTAGATATGCTTCAGTCTGTCAGTCTAAAATTCTGTCTTTATTGGAACACTGTCATAAATATTAAAGGACCTAGGTATTTTGTAAGCACTCCTTAAATATCAGTTCCATTCTCTTATAATGGTAAGTAGTGTTATGGCTTGTATTTAGATGTCCCCCCAAAACTTCATGCATTCATAGGTGGGGCTTTTCAGAGGTGGCTGGATTTTGGGTGTGTGGATTAAGGGTATGATGATTAGATTAGTCTCCTGATTGATTCACATAGTTCTGGGTGTCAATAATGGAAAAGTCTAAAGTGGGTGTGAGTGGCACAACTCAAAAGGCTTGTACCCTGGATGAGATAAAAGGGGAAATGAAGGCTTGCTGCTGCTACTTTGCTACTGACTGATGTTACCGGTGCTCGCTGTTGCTGCTGCTTGCTGCCTTATGCCTGCTACAGCATGGACTGTTTCTCCTCTGTGATGCCCTTCTGCCAGCCAAAGTATAGACAGCCAAGTATAGACAGAAACCCCTACAAACACTAAGCAAAAATAAACCTTTTCTCCTTTAAATTATGGGTGTTGGATATTTTGTCTCAGCAAGGAAAAAATAACTAAGACATACAGTGCACATAAAGTGTCAACACAAACACACAATCACTCTCCTCACAATTTCCTGTATGACAAAGAGGGATTGAGTAATGGGATTCTTAAGCAAAGAAAGATTGAATTTGTTTCCTTGTTTGATAATTCAGGATTCTTTACAAGCCCTGAATATCTCCAAGAATTGTTGAGGTCCACAGTAAAGTAGCATCTTATTTTCAAACATGTTCGCCCAAAAATTATGTCCAACTACTCTAAAAATGTGAGCACATAACATTCTCCTAGGCCATATTGTTGATACAAAAGAAAAGGCCACGAGGTCAAAAGATGCTCACCTTCTGGACTGTTTTTGATATGCTTTTTTTTTTCACCAGGGGAGATAAATGAACACTCTTTGCAAGTTATGCAGTCATAAACTTGCACAGATTTTGCATTTGGTTTGACTTGGTGTGATTATTCCATCCATGTACTTTCCAATGATCTGCCCATTGGTGGTATTTCAGATATATTAAACCAGTTATCCTCTGATGCCCTGTGCCTCGCGTCCTGAACAAATTCGCCAGCACATTCCAGAGTTGTAGTTTAGCCAAAACACTGTCATTTCCTCGCCTTAGTCCTAAGGGAAGATAATAAGTTATTCTTAAGTCAGAAATGCTCATGGTGCCAAGAGCCCAGATTTCTCTATAAAAGTTTTACATTCTGTTGACTAAACGTCCATCTAGAAACCCACGTGAATCATTTACAGAGCCACAGAGAAGCAACAAGTCCAGTAACTGAAATCATACTAACTACATTGTGTCAGATGGAATTTTATTAAAGGGAAAAGCAAAACAATATATAACAAACCAAGAAAATTAGAAAGTTCAAAGATCCTCTATATCAGTTTCTTAGCAATCCCTTCCTGAAGTTTTAGTTCCTTTATATTTCTTACACATAGGGTGCCACAAAGACATATGTAACCTGCACTCTGATAATTTGAATTTTCTTTTGCTGTGGTCTTTACACTTGGAAATAACCAGTTCAATATGAAGTATTGGTTCCCAGCAGAAAGGCAGTCAGTATGGTATAGTAGTTAAGAATGTGGATTCTGCATATCAATTTCTAGAATATGGATCCCAGCTTTATCACTATCTGTGCAATTAAAGAATTCCATATCCAACATTTTAACAGAAGCAAATAAAAACCTACTTGCTGTTTAAATAAACAAACAAACAAACAAACAGTAAAAAGCTATCTAACTAAAAACATTTCTTTCCCTGTGAGCATTTTTTCCCAAAAGCAATTAAAATTGAACTTAAAAGATACATATCTGGTATCCCTCAAAGTCATAACATGTTTAGAAAAATTCCATAAAGCTCCCAACTGCATTAATAAGGAATAGTGTAACTGGCCAACTGTACATATATAATGATGTAACAGCTATATAACTTTAAATGTAGCCAACCAAAATAAGAGCAATGCATCTGCAAACCAACAGATTGTTATATACACACAGAACACTCAACTTTTACAGTCAGAGCGTAAGACCACCTACCAAGCCATGAGAAAGTTGATCCCTGGCATTTTCTGAGAGGTTGCATCTACCACCCACTGCCCATGAAGCAACTTCTACTCCTGGAAAAGACTGGGGCAAAGATCTCTGTCAATGAAATCTCCAGAATTTCCTGCTGGAAATGAGTATCAACTGAGGCACTGAGTCACTACCATTCCAAGGCAGGTAGTATGTGCATCCCACTCACTATCTCCTCCTGCTTGCAGTTCTTACTTGACTTCTTGAAGGAAATAAATGAGTGAAAGTTGTTTAGGTGGTGTTTATGTGTAATGTCTGTTGATACTGCCTACTCTTCCACCCCCTGAACCTAGCTAGGTCTCTGTTTTGATGTTGAGTTGCTCAGGACAAAACATTCAGGGATGAGTCATTTAACCTCTTTGTGAGATATGAACATGAATAATGGTTATAAGTTAATATACACCAACTGCTTAGAATAGCTTGTAGCACAAAAATGCCAGTTGTTATTACCTAAAACTAGGGAAGGACTCAGGTATGGGGAATAAAAATGTTGTCTAAGAGATACAACTAATTTTGCTGGCACAACAAGAAGCAACTTCCTTTGCACCCAGTACTGTTTTTATTTGGCCTGTCACACCAAGTGCTTGTTTTGCAGTGTCTTAAATGAAAGTCTACCAAGTTCGGACACAGAGAGAGCCTCTCATATTTGGGGAAGTGAAAATAGTTTCTGAGCCTGGAGGTATGCAGATTACCTCCCCACTGATTCTGACCCACAGTGTTGAGAAACCTGTGTTGTTGTTGTGTAGAAAACCACCAGAGCTTCCAAGACCACCTCAAGAGAAACCAACACAGCCACAGTTTTTGAGGTCCAAGTAGTCCAGGAAGTTTGCAGATGAAATCTTTACAGAAGGTACACTTAGCACCATGACTACCAAATATGTGAGAAGGGCCAGTCACAGGAGAGAAAGTCAGCAAAGACAACAACTCAAAAACTACAGATAGCAGAGTTAGTCAACTTTATGTTCATATTTAAGGTTTGAGGTGGGCAGAACAATGTCACCTCAAGAATATCCATGTCCTGATCCCTGAAATCTGAGAAGACGTTACGTAGCAAAGTGGATTTAAAGTTTAAGATGGAATTAAAGATGTCAATTAACTGACTTTATAGCAGGGAGATTTTCCTGGATTATGGAGGTGGCATAGTGTAATCACAAGAGCTCTTAAAGATGCAGAAAAGAAGACATAGAAGGAGACTGAAACAAGATAATTTGACAACTTGTTTGAATATGGTCTATTCCCAACATAACTTAGGTTGAGGCTTCATTTTCAGTGTGGCAATGTGAGGAAGTGGGCACAAGTGGAAGGGTTTGGGGTCATGGAGCGGAGCCTCATTAATAGATTAACACTTTCTCAGAGAATGGATGAGTTCTCTTGGGACTTGGCTGCCTTTTCTCTTTTTCACAGCCACCTGCTTATCCTCCCACTTTTCCACTACATTGTGGAGGAGCACAGGGCCCTTGCCAGTTGAGGGTTGCTTAGGTCCAGGGATCTAGCTCAGCTGGCACAACACCTGTCTGGCAAGTGCAACGTTCTGAGTTTGAATCCTGACTCTAAAAAGAAAAAAAAGTGGGGCAGATGGAGGTGCCCAATCTTGAACTTTCCAACCTTTGGAATAAAGTAAAGTAAACTTTTTCTTTATAAATTACCTGTTTTGGGGATTCTGATATAGCGACAGAAAACTGAGTCAGGACTCAATCAGCCAGTGCTGACTGTGAAATGGAGGAAGGAGGCCAGAAATCAAGGACTGTGGGCAGCCTCTAGAAGGTAAAGAAAAAGAACAGATACTTCCTTTAAGATTGTAGAAAATAAGGTCAATGCCTTGACTTTAGCCTTGCCAGATTGATGACTGTGGAATTGTGAAATACATGTTTTGTTTTAAGTTACTAAGTTTGTGATTATTTGTTACAGCAGCAATAGAAAACAAATACAAAGGTCCTCTGGAAAATACGAAGAATAAAACTACTAGCCTATTTTTCCACAAGACAGACAATAAGCTAACATTGCATAATTTTTGACCCTTGGTATTGCCAAAGGGCAATTATTCTTCATCATTCCTTTGTTAATTTGTATCTCGCTAGCTTTATGCAGTTAAGGACCCAGCCCCTATCATAACTGGAATGTTTTCTACGTGCAGACATGGACATTGCTAAAGTGAATTAGACCTGCTCCTACATGCTCAGTGGTTGTGGTCTCATGCAGGGAGATAGGGTGAAACGCAAATGATTCAGCACAATATTATAAGTGCTACAAGAGCAATACACACAAGTCACTCTTCAGAAACACAGAGCAGTATGTAGAAGCCCAACCTTGGGGAAGCATTTGAGAAAGCGATGCCTCTATGTCTCTAATAACAAGACCCTAAATTCAAATAACAGCTGTAAATCATACAGCACATTACTTACGGTGTTTCATACATATGAAGCAGAACCTTGCCTACTTTAATTCACTTTATCTTCACAATAACTCTGTGAGGTAGGTACTGTTAGCCACTTCGTTGTACAGATGATGAAATCAAAGGACTGGACATTTAGGTTAATTTATCCAAGGCAACATGTTTAGCCAGAGTGCAGCCACAATCTGAGCCAAAGTATGCTGGCTCTGCTGTCTGCATTTTTAACATCTATGCTATAATAACTCAAATACCTTTGCTTACATGGCAGGAGGAGAATAAATACAATATCTGTGCTTACAGGATGCATCAGTCAGTGCTTACTGGAGGAATAGATTCAATGGAAAATATACAAATATATAAGAATTTACAAGATAGGCTTACAATGGCTGCCCGCAGAGTCAGGGGTGGAAAAGTGCAAAAGGGTGGCTGCACGCTGGAGATCTGAAGGATCCAATCGAAGTCCTGGAGCTCACTGTAGTGTCCTGGGTTAGTGTGCATCAGGAGGCCATAGGGTCTGTAACCTAAGGCTGAAGTGTCTGCACTAGAAGCCAGAAGATGACACCAAGGTGAAGGTGAAGACTGGAGCTCCTCTGAAGAAACAGAAGCCAGTCTTCTTTCTTTGGTTCCCTTTCATTCCATTCAAGCAACAAGCCTATTGGTTGTCGTCACTCACACCTAGGGTGGATCTTCTGTCTTCAGTAAATCCCTTCAGCCACACCCAGAACTATGCTGATCCAATTTAGTTGGCTGTTTGTTACTCAAATTGACCAAATCAGTAAACTATCACACAGGAAGGCCTATCTTGTTTCTGGAGCTTCACTTTAGCCCTGAGCTGCAGTGATACTAATACTTATTCTCATACAGATGGTGTGTAGGGAGAACAGTTACCTGAGCAACTGGATAGAAACAGTTGCCTTTTATTAAACAGGGAATAGTTTGAGGGGAAGATGAGGAGTTGGTTATTGGGTGTGCCAAGTTTAAAATTACTGTTAGATTTTTAAGTGTAGTTGCATATATGAGATGAGTTCAAGAGAGAGGCCAGAGTGAAGATGTAAACTAGGGAGTTTTCAACATATAGACAGTTTTTAAAACTACACAACTGGATGTTATCAGCAAATGAATGACTTAACTAAGAGAAGATGTCTAAAGATTGCGCCATGAGGCATTTCCATCCCTCTATTGGGCAAGAGCAGCCAATGGAGTCAGTAGGAGTTAAAATAGTGGAGCATGCTGGGGGTTTAGCTCAGTGGCTTATGCACCTGCCTGGCAGGCTTGAGGTTGTGAGTTTGATCCCCAGTACCAAAAATAAAATAAAATAAAATAAAATAAAATAAAATAAAATAAAATAAAATAAAATAGTGGAGTGTAATATTCTGGAAAACAATGAAGAAAGTAATTCAAGAGGAAATATGGCAGAATAAATTAGGGATCTCAATTTCTCACCCCTCTCTGCACCCATGTTGCTTGCCTTATGACTGCAATTACTCCATCTAAATGTAATTACTAAACCTTTGATTTTAGATTCAGAGGCATCGTATCTATCTATCTATCTATCTATCTATCTATATCTATATTTTTGGGGGCAATAGAATATTGGTAGATTTCTGCCTGGCTGGTACCCTAAGAAGCATCCTACAATTCCAATTGCCCTCTTGCATTCTTTCATCATGATGGAAAAATATGAGCCATAGAGCACTCTGGTCAAGAAAGTTTGGATCCTTGTGGAGCAGACTAGACCCCATCTCTTGCTTGTAGCCAGGCTCAGCTGACCACAACCTGGATCAGAAAACCTTAGCTGACCTGCAGATGAATAAGCAAAACTAAAGATTCTCAAATACTGTGTTCAGCAGTAGTTTGTTACACAGCACTATCATGGTAATTGTTAACTAACAAGAAAGAGAACAAGAGAGTAGCAAACTGTCAGATCAATGGGGTTAAGATAAGTAAGAACGAGACTGAAGATTGACCATTAAATATGTCTACTTGGAGGTTACTGGTGACCCTAAAGAGTGGGTTGAGGGGAGTGGATTCAACAGAGCATAAGAAAAGAGAAATTGAGAAAAATGGGGGAAACAATTTTTTCAGTGAATGTTGAAGCAAAAGGAAGAAAAAGAATAAAATAAATTAGGGAAAAAGGGATGATGTGAAGACAAGGCTATTATTTTATGGACAGACTTATTTTCTAGTTTATCATACTTTTATTAATGAATAGATACTATGTGTATCATTTTCTACAGAATAGATTGCAAATGTTTTCAGAGCCTCCATTAAAGCAGCCAAAATGTCATTGTGATTTTATTTCAAACATTTACAATATCATATTTGTCAGCACTCTCTTTTCTACAATAGGTCTATTTAGTAATCATTCTTTCTGACTTAAAGAATACGATTTGACTCTTTTTAGTATATTCAGAGTTGTGTAACCTTTGCCACGATCAATATCACACCATTCAGCATCCCAAAAAGCAAACCCATACCCACAAGGAATCATTGAAAAGAGGGTTTTTTAAGATGGAAAAAAAATCATATTTTTATGCTGATGAAAGAACCCTGTGGAGCGCAGGAACTTCGTGATGCAAGAGGAAGAGGATAGACATGCTGGGGTCATGTGATCTTGGGTTACAAGAGAGGTGAGATCTAGGAGAAAGTCACTGCCATTTATTCTTAGTGTCCAGGGAGAAGGCAGAGGACACAGACGTGATTGCAGGTAAGTGGTTATCTTTGTGGCACTGGGTGTCAAAGATTCATGATTTCTTCTACTTTCTCCATGAAACAGAAACTAGAAAAAGAGAAGCTGGCTTTCGTTGTCTCTCCCCACATCTCAATGACCCAAATTGGGTCACAGGCCCATTTTAAAACTAATTCCTGCTGCCAGGGTAACTCCACACACTGATGGACTTGTGTTATGCTTCTGACTCAACCAACTGTGAGAGAATTGAACTCAAACTAATTGTGACTCACTCCTGGGATCAGTTCCCTACATAGACCAGGCATAGTGGCACCCACCTGCAATCCCAGCATTCTGGAAGGCTGAGGTAGAGGCTCACAAGTTTGAGACCAGCCTGGGCAATTTAGCAACCTAGTGAGGACTTGTCTCAAAATTTTAAAAAAGGTAGGGGACTGGGGATGTAGCTCATTCAAAGGTCCTGCGCTTAATCCCCCATACTGAAAAGAAGAGAGGAAAGAGGAGGAGGAGGAGGAGGAGGACAAGGAAGAGAAGAAAAAGGAAAAGGAGGATGAAGGAGGGGAAGCGGAGGAGAAAGAAAGGGCAGACAAAAGAAAAAAGAGAAAAAGAAATAAAGAAAAAATTTCCAAATAATGTGGCTCATCTTTACTAGAGAACAGTTAAATGCTTTCTGGTGTTTCACCAACTTTCTACACTCACACTTAATGGCATAGGCTGACCTCAAGCCCCTAGCAAGGAGGTGACTGGTTTCCTGTATTGCTGCAGCAACAAATTACTACACCCACACATTCAGTGGTTTAAAACCACAGCACAATTGTATTCACCTACAATGCAGGAGTTAGAAGTTTGTAATCAGTTTCACCCAGAAAAACCAAAGCATCAAGAGTGTTGGTGTGTTCTGAGGGCTCTGAGGGGTGAATCTGCTTCCTTTATTCTTTTCAGCTTCCAGTAGCTGCCTGTTTACTTTGGCTTGTGACCCCTTCCTCCATCCTCAAATCATATCATTCCAACTTCTGCTTCCATCACATCGCTTTCTGTCTGACCCCTCCTACTTCATTTCTAAAAGGACCATGGTAATTACACTGAACTCACCCAGATAATCCAAGATAAACTCCCCACTTCAAAATTCTTGATGTAATTACATCTGAAAAGTCCTTTTTATGATCTCAGGTAACACTAAATGGTCAGAGACTTGAAAGGAACATGACTGGAAAATTACTGACAAGAAAATCTGGGGAAGAGCTATCTAAATAGGCTTCTCTACATGAACAAAAAACATAAAATTGTTTGTGTTCCATGTGAATTCTCACCAAAACTTGACCTGAGCAGAGGAGCATTTTAATTGAGTGATTAAGATAATCTGTTCTAGGGATAACAGCCTTTTGGCTAGCCACCTCCGTACAAGCCAATAGGCTCATGAGAAAGGGTAACACAGGTAAAGATTACAAATGGGTTCAACAATGAGAACTTGCATTCACCAAAACTGACCTGGATACAATCACTATGGAATACACAACCATGCAATCTCTTGGCAACAGACACCAAAATCAAGTCCTCAATAGGGCACCATTCTATAGAGTGACCAGCTATCAACCTGGAGGCAGGCAGAGTGCTTTAAACCTACTTCCATCACAAAATAGACAATACTGTATTCTTACTAGGCTAGACACTTATTCTAAGTATGTATTTGCCCTTCCTGCATGCATTTCTTCTACTGATACTATCATGCATGGACTCTCTGAACACTTTATCTATCATCATGGAATAAACATTGCTTCTGATCAAAGGAACTTATTTCACAGTAAATCAAGTGCAGCAGTGGGCTTATTGTCATGAAATTTACTATTCTTATCCTTTCCCTGTCATCTTAAATAGGTAAAATAGGGAAATGTTTAGGGACAATATCAGGTCCAGGAATCAAGGAGTGGAAATAGGAGAAGCTTTGCTCACTGCTACCCATAGTGATCCACTAGTAAAACTTCTGCAATTATTCCTATGATCTTATGCTCTGCTAGCCCAACTCTTAGTTCCAAAGGGAGGAATACTTCTTTTTTTTTTATTTAGGAGGAAAAAAAAAGACACATATAAGAAAGACAAAAAGCAAAAGTGACAAACAAATGACTTGAGCAAATGCACAACAGTAACATTATATGTTTACAAAACAGGATGATAGAAACTTGACAATGGTTGCAATGTTGCGTATCACTATCTTCAAAATGGTTGTTTACATTAACAGATATAGACATGTAAAATTTATCTAATCATATGAGTATTAACTGTTCTTTCTCAATAATTAATTCATTCAGCAGTATGTTCATTTTAGTTATCTTATATTTACATATATACAGATTTATATCTTTAGGGAGGAATACTTCTACTAGAAGACAAATTAATGATTCCATTGAACTAGAAGATAGGACTAACACACAGCCATCTTGGACTTCTCATGCTTCTGAACTGACAGGCAAGGAAGAATTTTCTGTATTGACAGAGGTGACTATCTTGATTTCCAAGTGGAAATTAGACTGCTGTTATAAAATGGAGATGAGAAAGAGTATGAAACACAGGCAGTCGCTTAGGGAGTCTCTTAGTACTGCTAACCCAAACCTTATCAGACTATCCTAAACCAACCACATTCTGAAGAATGGGTTCTTACTTTGATAATAAGATTCCATCTTTTCCTTCAAAGTGGTCTGCAAATTACCTGGGATCAGAATTTTAGATTGTTGCTACAATGGGATTTCTTTTTCTGGCAGGACTGTCTGTCCTTCTAAATATTCAGAGTTTAATAAAGGTAAATATTTACCCTCTTTCTTCCTGCAGACACTGTTCTGTCTCTGCCTTTGCACAACCTTTGATATTTAAGATCAAAGACCTCAAGATGACTTGATCCTCTCATCTGGGTACTGTGGTTTGTAATCGATCTATGGTAGAACTCTTATAATGGAATCAGATGCTAAAGTGGAATCTGAGGCTAAAGTGGAGTTGTATCAGTTGCTTGCTGACATCTTGACTGACTCATGGTCAGGCTGCAGAGCTTATTGAGTATTTTGAATATCATTCCTGCCTATGGGTCTTTACATGTAGAAGTTTGCAAATATGTACAACTCTGCCATGCTGAAAGTTTCATGGAATCACACATCCAACAATGGTGGTTCTTTGTTTTATATAACACTGAAAGCATTAGAGATATCCAATAAACACTAGTCAGCCAGGGAACACAGTGCGTGTTCAGAAAGCATCACAGATAATCTCCCAGGTGATTATACATGGGGAGAGGTGCAGTAGCATTGTAAGCTTTGGAGGAGTAGCTCTCTGGTTATTCCCAGAGTCAGTCAGACAGACTGCAGTGTATTTGCTTATACTCAGAGAGTACAGTGCCCAGAATCCTACCACGAAATTCTTAGGGAGAGCGCCATGCCAACTGAAGGCCTCCAGGGAGACAGTTTCATGAACACCAGTGATTGGTAGCTACATAAAATCATAAATCATTCAGCACCTATCTTAGACTGAATATTTGAATGTCATCTGGCAGCCACAGCAGTGTCATTTGGATTAATGTCTGACGTGTACTTGCAGTTCATGAAGGGATCTGTTCCATTGTCACAGAACGTTGTATCAGATTCTTTTCCTAGTTATTTAGACAAAGCAGCACAGAAAAAATATGGATGGAAAGAAACTAATGTGGGTAATTATCTTTATAATTCTCGCCAATACTGCACTCTCAAATTCTTTTCATAGCTTTTATTTTGGCCCTCTGAGAAACAAAACCCTTTGGAAATGTTAACTTATTGAAAATCAATAGGCTTCAACTAACCCTTTCTAAAGAGCAAGAGCATCATTAAGGCTTTTCTCAAGCAAAAAAGAAGCGCTTAACTTTAATTATGCCAAGATTTTATTGATTTCGCTGACTTAATACCTTAAGCCTCTGTTAACATCAGAGAACTTATAATCATCATCATTCAGGATTGGAGAGGTAGAAGAGATTGGAAGAAAAACGGCTCCAAGCATGAGGAGCTCTATCATGACAGAGACATGAATTAAGATTGGGAGCCCTGTGGGACTTGGCAGTTATTAAGAATACTCAGGTAGTTATTGATCAGATGAATTCAAAGCAGATGGAGATAATAAAAAAGTTAAGATTTTACTAAATGAGCTTCTTTCAGAGACACATTATAGCAATATAACGAGAATGATAATAGTAGCTTCTATTTATTGAATTCATAGTACATTGCTTCCCAAAGTGCCCAAAACAAATATAGCCTCTGGATCCTCCATGGACTCCCTTGAATCTACCACCCTCAGTTATCTGATCTCAAAGTCTGTGTTCATTCTATTATTTTTTATTTTACTTTCCTTAAGATGTCTGCCTTCTGGCTTGCCAGTGGTATTCGAACATTACTGAATCAGCCGCAAAGATTCTTTTCATACTGTGATTTATTGTGAATTAGTGCCACAGGAAACAAATAAGTGTATGTAAGAGAAAGGGAAAATTTTTTTCTGACAACACATTTTTTATTTCCTCTTGAAACACAAAAGTCTTGGTTCACGACAATGAAATAGAATCACATTTTTATAGCTAAGCTTTGATTCCATTCTTTCACTTGCTAAGTGATTAAGAAGCCCAGATTTTTCCTAGGTTTCTTCTTTCCAAATATGCTCTAGGACTCCATGGGGTTTTTCCTGCCTATCAATGAGTTAGTTCTTTCTTGATAGCTGCGGCTTGCCATTAAATGTGTGAAAGTCGGATTGTGCTCTCCTTTGATGTTGAGAAGACCCTGTCTGTCTATCCTGGATGACTCTAGCTGTGTGGTCTTGCTGCAGTCCTCAGCATGCTGCAATGGGACACTGGCAGTCCTGTAAGGATGGCCCTCCCTGGGAATCACCACCTGCTGAGGGGATTACCTGAGTGTAATTACCCAATTTGGAAAACAGAATGGGAATATATATTTATATATATATATAGTCTCCCCTTTTGATATATTTCCATATTTAATATTCTCAAAAGTTATTATGAGTGCAAAAAGAGACAAATACCACAAAGGCCTTTATTGCACAATACTGTGGGATGCAATGAAAGTGATCCTCAGAGGGAAATTTATTGTGGTGAATTCCCAAGTCAGGAAAACAGAATGAACACAAATAACAACCTGATGCTATACCTCAAACATGTAGAAAAAGAAGAGTAAGTCAAACCCAAGCCAAAAGAAGGGAGGAAATTACAAAGGTTAGAGGAGAAATCAATGCAAAAGAGACTAAGAAAACAATACAAAGAATTAACAAATCAAATAGTTGGTTCTTTGAAAGAATAAATAAAATTGATAAGCCACTACACAATCTTGTTAAAAAAAAAAAAGGAAACAAAAAACTCAAATTCATGCAATAAGGAATGAAAAGGAGGAAATCACTACAGACCATGTGGAAATACAGAAGATCATCAATACCTACTTCGAAAAACTTTACTCTCACAGATTTGATAACACAGAAGAAACGGACAGATTTCTAGAAACATACAAATTACCAAAACTGAATCAAGAAGGTATAAAACTGCTGAATAACCCAATTTCAGATAATGAAATTGAAAAGGTAATCAGAACTTTACCAACAAAGAAAAGCCCAGGTCCTAATGGATTCACAACTGAATTCTACAAGAAATTTGAGGAAGACTTAATGCCAACACTCCTCAACCTCTTCAATGAAGTTGAAAGGGAGACAATTCTTAACTCATTCCTGGAAGCAAGCATTACCCTAATATCAAAACCAGCGAAAGACCCAACCAAAAAAGAGAACTACAGGCCAAACTCCTTAATGAACATGGATGCAAAAATCCTCAAAAAACTACTGGCAAACAGAATGCAGCAAGTCATTAAGAAGATTATACACCATGACCAAGAGGGATTCATCCCAGGAATGCAGGGATGGTTCAACATAAGCAAATCAATAAGCATAATACATCATATCAATAGAGCCAAAGATAAGAATCACATGAACATTCCAATAGATGCAGAAAAAGTTTTTGATAAAGTCCAACATTCATTCATGATAAGAACCTTATGGAAAAATCAGAATAGATGGTCTTTACCTCAATCTGGTAAAAGCCATCTATGACAAACCAACAGCCAGCATCCTACTAAATGGTCAAAAACTGAAAGCTTTCACTCTAAAATCAGGAACAAGACAAAGCTGTCCACTATCACCACTGCTGCTGAATACAGTGCTGGCAACATTAGCCAGAGCAACAAGACAAGAGAGAGAAATAAAAGAAATAAGGACAGGAAAGGAAGATGTTAAATTATCATTATTTGCAGAAGACATGATACTCTACAGAGAAGAACCCCAAAACTCCATTGAAAGACTTCTAGATGTAATAACCAAATTCAGTAATGTAGCTGGATACAAAGTCAACACTCAAAAATCAATAACATTCCTGTACACAAACAAACTCACTGAGAGAGAAATAAGACAAGTCACACCCATCACAATAGCATCCAAAAAAATGAAATGCTTAGGAATCAATCTAACAAGGAAGTAAAAGATCTATTTGGTGGAAATTACAGTACTCTGAAAAAAGAAATTGAAGAGGATCTCAGAAAATGGAAAGACATTCCTTGTTCATGGATAGAAAGAACAAACATTGTGAAAATGGCCATTCTCCCATAATTGTTATACAGATTTAATGCAATTCCAATCAAAATACCATTGGTGTACCTCACAGATCTGGAAAAATCATTCCTAAAATTCATCAGGAACCAGAAGAGACCTAGAATAGCAAAGGAAATTCTGGGCAACAAAGGTAAGGCAGGAAGCATCACAATTCCTGACTTGAAGTTATACTACAGAGCTACTGTGATAAAATCAGCATAATACTGGAATAAAAACAGACCTGAAGATCAATGGAATAGGTTAGAAGATAGAACCCAACCACAGACACACTCAGCCACCTTGTCTTTGACAAAGGGGCAAAACATGTTCACTGGAAGAAAGGTAGCCTCTTTAATAAGTCGTGCTGAAAAAACTGGCTTTCCATGTGCTGAAAACTAAAATTAGACCCATACCTATCACCATGCACTAAACTAAAGTCAAAATGGATCAAAGATCTAAATATTAAAACAGAAACACTAAATCTGCTGGAAGACAAAGTGGGTAGAAATCTTGAAGACATAGGGGTGGTCAGAGGATTCATGAACCAAAATCAAACTGCATGGGAAATACTTCCCAGAATCAACAACTGGGATCTCATCTTAGTAAAAAGATTTTCATGTCAAAAGAAATCTCTAACAGAGTGAAAAGAAAACCCACAAATTGGGAAAAAAATCCTTAGCCATCTGTCTCTCAGACAAAGGACTTCTACCCAGGTCACATAAAGTATTAAAGAAAATCAGACACCCAAAATTCAAAGACCCAATCCAAAAATGGGCATTTGAGATTAAAACACACTTCTCAGCTAAAGAAATACAAGTTTCAAATAAATACATGAAAGAATGTTCAGCATCATTGGTCAGTAGAGAAATGCAAATTAAAACAGCACTGAGATTCCATCTCACTCCAGAAAGAATGATCAGGATCAAGAAAACCACCAATAACAAATACTGGAGAGGCTGTGGGGAAAAAGGTACTCTTCTGCACTGTTGGTGGGAGTGTAGACTGGTGCAACCACTGTGGAAATCAGTGTGAAGGTTCCACAAAAAGCTGGGACTGGAGGTCCCATTTGATCCAGCTATTCTGTTTCTGGGCATATTCCCAGAAGAATTGAAAACATCATACCACAGTGATACATGTGCACCCATGTTTATAACAGCACAATTTGTAATAGCTAAATCTTGGAAACAACCCAAATGCCCATCAACTGAGGAATGGATAACAAAGATGTGGTATTTTTATACAATGGAGTACTACTCAGCTGTGAAGAAAGATCACATTGAGGCTTTTATAGGTAAATGGATGTGACTTGAGACCATACTCATAAGTGAAATAAATCAAACTCACATGTGTAAATACAGTATTGTCTCCCTAGTGCAAGAAACTGAAAGAGTAAATAAACTACAAAACCTTCAATAAATATTGTGAAAGTGTAAGAAACTGCTCAGAGGAAACAATAACTCAGATAGGGAAAAGGAGAAAAGAAGGAAGGGAAAAGAAAAAAGATATAAATTTGCACACTTAAGATTACTAAGATGATTGTGCTACTAATTCTATTAGCTCTTGGAACAAAACAGCTAACATTTATAACATTTGATCATTTTGTATGTCTATACCTGGTAATTTGAGTAACACTTTTGGAGATAACTATGCAAAACAACAAACTTCGTTATGTTCCTTCCACCTTGTTTTTTATTTTTTTTGCGGCACCGGGGATTGAACTCACAACCTCGCGCCTGCCAGAGCAGGCACTTAAGGCACTGAGCCAAACTCCCGGCCCTCCACCTTGTTTTGAAAGCCTATACAGTTATTGTTTTGGGCTGTTTGTTTATGTTATTTATTTGTCTCTTGTTTCTTGTTGTTCTTGTCTTTTGTTTTGTTTTGTTTTTTCCCCTCTAATACAGAAAGGATAGATGTAAATGTATAGGCTTAAATATGCCTAGAACTTGTTCTAAAGAGTTTACAAGAATTGGTTTTATTATGTATTGTATATTACCAGGACAGATACATTGAAGAAAATGAGACATTATGATAACCATTGCTGATTGCCTATCATCTTGCTTTGAAGCCCAACAATGCTTTTATTCTTTGTTTTGATTGGTTTTAGTCCGTTTTCTATTATTTGATTTCAACATGTGTGAAGGAATGGACAGCTATTTTGAAGAAAACAAGTGACATTATGGTAACCATATTGATTTCCTGTCCTGTGGTTTTGAAGGCCCTGAAGGCCCTCATCCTTTTGTTTTGTTTTAAGTTATTGTGTGTGAAGGTATGAACAACTATTTCGAAGAAAACAAGAGACATTATGGTAGCCAATATTGATTTCCTGTTGTCTTGTTTTGAAATCCTGTGTTACTTGAATTGTTATGTTCTGATCTGCTTTGTTCTATTTTGTTTGTTTTATTTTCTTCAAAATAAAAAAATTTTAAAAAAAGAAAAAAAAAGGCTTGGAAGGCTGTTGTTGGTATCTTAATTCTGTTTTCTCAGAAGAGGTGAAAATTTCTTCACAGCATCATTGACTCTATTGTTAGAAATGATACCACTAGCTGGGCATGGTGGCGCATGCCTTTAATCCCAGCACTCGGGAGGCTGAGGTAGGCAGAGCGTTGTGAGTTCGAGGCCGGCTTGGGCTACAACGCGAGCACAAGGCCGGCCTGAGCTACATAGTGCGACTCTGTCTCAAAAAAACCCGGGCTGGGAGTTTGGCTCAGTGCCTTAAGCACCTGCCCTGGCAGGCGCGAGGTTGTGAGTTCAATCCCCGGTGCCGCAAAAAAAAAAAAAAAAGAAAGAAATGATACCACTATCTTCATCATCTGGTTTACAACTGACGAATGTGTGCACATGCATTTTTCCAGTTACAAAAGTTCCTAGAAGTTATTCGTATACCTACCACTAATTTGCAGCAAAGATGTGATGCTAAAGAAGGTAATCTGACTGTTCAACCTCTCACAGAACGTATTTGCTAGATTCAGCCCTTGATTCAAACATTTTTGTTCTGAATATGGTATTCTTTCCCATAGAAAGAAGGGCATATTCCTTGTTTATGGCATATTTACCCATAAACAGCCACTTTGACCTCAGATTATATCTCATATTCATTCCCATCTGCCCCCTCCTTTTTTACAGAGCAGACATTTCCTAGGCTCCCTTGCTTTCCAGGGGGTTAAATCTATGGGAGAAATGTATGGTTACAGAGCAAGAGGAAGGGAAAGCCAGGATAATTCTCTTCCTCTCTCAGCTTCTTGTAACATCTCAGGGCAGTAGCCTCTGTTGCTGACTCCTGCCAGACATCTCTTTCTTTATTACAGATGAACTCTCTGGAACGCTGCCCCCGCCAACAGAGGCTTCTGGGCTTTCCCAGTATGGCTTCTGCCTATCAAACTTCTAAGCTCCAAGGTTGTGAATGGCTTTCTGATTTTCTACTTTCTGGGGTGCTCATTAAATCCTACGTTTTCTCTTCCTTTCCATAACCATTGGCTTGGTACCCAGTGTTAAATTCTCTTCATCTTACCTCCACTGTGCATTGCTGATACAAATGTAAAATCATACTCTCCACATGAAAAAGGATATTGATCTTTTTAAACTAATGTCTCTCAAATTTTAGAAGGCATCATAATGATTTGAAGGCCTTGCTAATGCCCAGATGACTGGAATCCATCTCCACTTTCTGATTCAGTAGGTAGGGGAGGGGCAAAAATTTAAAGTTTTTTAAAGCTTGGTTTTTAAAATTGTGGTAAAATAGGTAACATAAAATTACCATTTTAACCATATTTATGCATGCAGTTTAGTGGCATTAGATATATTCACTATGTTATGCATTCATCCAGAACCTTTTTCATAATCCCAAACAGAAACCCTAGACTCATTACAAATAGCTCCTCATTCCTTACCTGCTCCTATTCTGCTTTCTATCTCTATGAGTTTGCTGAGTGTTGGCACCTTATATCTTATTTCACATAGAATAATGTATTCAAGGTTCATCCATGTTGCAGCATTTATCAGAATGTTAGTCCAGTAAGGCTGAATATGTGTGTATATATCACATTTTGTGCATGTATTCTTCTATTGATGGACATTTGAATTATTTCTGTATTTTGGTTCCTGTGAATAACGCTACAATGAACACTGGTATATATGCTTGAGCTTCTGCTTTCAGTTCTTTTGAAAAATACCTGGAAGTGAAATTGCTAGATCACCTACTAATCCTATGTTTAACTGTTTAAATAAGAACAATTTTTTTTCCATTGTGAATGCACCATTTTACATTCTTATCACCAGTGTACAAGATTTTTCAGTTTCTCAGTGTTTTTGCAATCATTTCTCTCTCTCTCTCCCTCTCTCTCTGTTTATAATTTCCACCCTAATGGCTTGATGTGGTATCTCATTGTGATTTTGATTTATATTTTCTTTTTCTTTTCTTTTCCTTTTTTTTTTTGCGACACCAGGGATCGAACTCAGAACCTCGCGCTTGACAGACAGGCGCTTAAGCCACTGAGCCAAACTCCCAGCCCTGGTTTTTTGAGACAGGGTCACACTATGTAGCTCAGGCCGGCCTTGCATTCGCGTTGTAGTCCAAGCCGGTCTTGAACTCACAACGCTCCTCTTACCTCAGCCTCCCCGAGTGCTGGGATTAAAGGCGTGTGCCACCACGCCCAGCTCTGATTTGTATTTTCTTAATGACTAGTAATGTTGAGTATCTTGTCATGTGTTCAATAACCATTTGCATATATTTGGAGAAATATCTATCTAAGTCTCTTGTTCATCTTTGAATTGGGTTATTTTTCATTTTTGAGGAATTTGGATTATTAATGATTTTCCAGTTGATGCTGGTCTGTCAGTTCTGAGACTACACTTTAAGAATCATTGCTTTGCTGGGGATTTAGCTCAGTGGTCTCAGGGACTGCCTGGCAGGCGTGAAGTTGTGAGTTTGATCCCCAGCACCCCCCCCAAAATCACTGCTTTATATTCTGCTTGTCAGATAATACTACCTTGTTTGTGATATGAAAGTTGGATGAACTCTGCTAGATATATGATTTTAACATTTCCTAGGTGATTGGCTTTTGATAATTCGTGTTTGGGGCTTTTGTGGGATTTTAATACAGTGCCTTTCTTCTTATACAGCAACAATGGAACACAAGATGCCTTGAAATTGAAAATCCTAGTACCATATTACCAAAACCCATAGACACTGCATCTGGATGTGTTGGACTGCTCTTGGAATATTCATTTTACTAAAGCCAGGTGTGGAGGGATGTTTATATGAATTGAAGGTTTAGGAAACTCCTTTTTGCTTATCACCATGGAGCCTCAAAACTCCTTACAAGCAGGAGTCATTTTATATACATGATTTACAAAAATGAGTAATTATTGAAACTAGTCTTTTACATTAACCTGAGTTAGGAAAATTATTATTGGCCATCTGAATATGTAATTACCATGATTTATTTGTCAAGTTCTGAGCATAGGTAAATTTACTACATTTTTATTGAGTTTGAAAAGTTAATTAATATACCTATTAAGCAAAACCCAGAAAGCATTATTCATGGCATATTTCCTTATAACTCAAATAAACTAATTTCCAGACCTATTGAGTTTTAAGTTTCGTTCACTAGTTCTCAAGCATTTTTCTCTTCAGCTAATGAATCTCTGCACTTATCTCTATCATTAAAAATATTCTATGTCTATTGAAATGGTTTATAGCAGTGCTTGCTAGACATACATACTTAAGGTTTCTTGCTGGGAAAATCTGTAGAGATGTCCATTGGAATTGATGGAAAAGTGTAATTTGTCTGATTATTATTTAGTATTTATGTAGTAGTTCATATTTCAACATACTACATAGTGATGAGTTCCTTTTGAATTGTTTTCATGTTATTCATTATAATGTCCTTTTGATACAATATGTGATTTACTTTTGTTATGCCTTTTGATATATTTCAATGAAGAAAGAAATAAGATGGGCTCTTGTTGTATACTTAGGGTCCCCAAGACTGTCCCTAAGTTTGATGATTCACTAGGAGAACTCATGAGATTCAGTAGCTAGTCACACTCACAACTTTAAGATTGTGACAGCCCAAAGATGCAAAGCAAAAATCAGCAAAGGGAAAAGTTACATGAGACAAGGGCCCAAGCTTTCCAGGGAGCTTTTTCCTGTGGAGTTACACAGGATTTGTTTCATTTCCCCAGCAACAAGTTGCAGCAATACATGTGAAATGCTACCTACCAGGAAAGTTCTTATTAGAGGCTCAATGCCAAGGATTTTCACTGGGACTTGATCACACAGACAGCTTCTGTCTGGTACATACCAAATCTCCAGACTCCCAGAAGGGAAGCAGGTGTTCAGCCTTCCGATGGTTAATGTTATGTAGCTGGCTGGGCTGCAGTGCCCAGATGGTTGACCAAACACGATTCTTAGTGCTTCTATGAGGATACTTTGGAATAAGATTTACATTTAATTTGGTGGGTTTTCAGTGAAGCAGACTACCTCCCTAGTTGAGTGGGCCTGATCCAGTCAGTTGAAGGTCTGAAGGGAACAAAAGACAGAGCTCCTCTGGGTAAGAAAGAATTCTGCTGGCAAATGGCCTTTGGACTTGAACTGCAGCACTGACTGCCTGAATCTCCAGTCTGCTGGCCTATCCTGCAGACTTTGGACATGCTAGCCTCCTTTATCATGTGACTCAGTTTCTTAAAATAAATCTCTCCCTATGTCTAAGTACACATACACTCACACGCACATGCACACATACATACATATCCTGATGGCTCTGTTTCCTTGGAGAACCCTGACTAATACAAGGCTGAACCGTAATGTTGTACAGTTTAGCACAATGAACAATGCCAATTAGGTAATGAAATCATATTCCCAGATGCCAATCAAAGGCCAACCTTGCAAATAGGTCTTTCTAAGAACAGTTGAGATCTACTGGATTTACTCTACCCCCATATATTGCCATAATGTATACTTTATATAAACCATGGGAACTTACCCACAGAAAGAGACAAATAAAAAGGGGAGATCCACTTTTCACTGGGTCCTTGTGCATAGTTACCTTGTTCATAAAGGAGGGGGAGTATCTTAGGTCCAGAGGGCTGGAGAAGCTTTCTTGTTGCATGAAACCACAAACAAGTGAATGAATCCCCTAAACTTTTTTCTTTGTTACTGCTTATATTTTCTACCTGTCTGAACAGTATCCTATTACATTACCCAAGTGAAGAACTGAATGTCAAAAAATGTCGATCCACTTTTGTTGTTCTCAGTTTTGTGCCACTGCGTGATTTCTATCCTGTTATTTTTCATCAGATAATATCCCTTTTTAGTTTAACTTCACAAGAGATTCCATGCACGAATGTGCCCTGAGATATGAAGCATAACCAGAACTAGCACCTGAGTACTTGTCAGAATACAAACGGGCTGACAGCTGTTCCTGCAGGGCTTGCTCTTCTCCTGTGAGCCATCAGCCAGGAAGCTGCTCATGGGATGGAACAGTGGAAACTTTCCAGGCATAACCACTGTTTTCAAAATCTGTATCTATTTACTGAGCTCTTCTATGCAAAGGAGCAGACATGGATGGACTCTGGAGAATATGTTTTGTGTCTTTCTTTACTATATCGGGCTTTCTCTCTCTCTCTGTCTCTCTCTTTTCATTATTTTGATAGTATCTTAACTAGTTTTCCTGTGTCTTGTCTCTTCTCTTTCCAATTTACTGAAATTAGAATTTTTCTGCAAATGTGGATCTGGTCATATTCACTCACTCAGTCTCCACCAATTCTCTATCATTTGATGAATAAATTCTCAAGTCTTCAGCATTACATTGAAAGAATGTCATAGTATGACTTTAGCTTATCCTCTTAGCCACATTTCTAGCCACCTCTCTTTTATATTTTTTTTATTGGTACCTTTGCAGTGTGTAATGATTACGTTTCTCATGGGGAATTGGTAGCAGCTTCTTATCAAGAGGAAAGGAGTCATTCTCTTTTGTTCTCACATCTAAGAATCTGACAGCTTACAGCTCTGTGAGCTTGTAAGACCCACTATCAGTTGGATATGCATTTTCAAGTAAATTTGCTTGAGCTGTCAAACAGAAAAGCACACAAATCATAGATGTCTAGCTTAATTTTCGAAATGAACACCCCTCTGTGTTCATATTCAAATCAAGAAGTGTACCATCTCCAGCACCTTTGTAGTCTTTTCACACACCTCCATTTGCCTTTGCCTCAACTTCTATCACCTCTTGTGAGTTTTGCCTATTTTTGAACTTCATTTAAATGGACTCAGTCATGTAGTATATGCTCTGGGATTCGCTTCTTTTGTTCAACACTGTTCTTACAAAGTTTATCAGTGTTCGCGTGTGTAACACTTGTTGGTTTATTCCCATTGCTGTATTATATTCCAATATATTTGTCTATTAGGTTGAATGTTGGGTTGTTTTAATTTTTTGTCTATTAGGAATATGTTGCTATAAATATTCCTGTCCATTTCTTTGGAAAATGTATGTATGCATTACTAATATTTTCAGGAGTAAAATTGATGGTCATAATATCTGTATATCTTTAACTTGCTTAGATAGTGCCAAATAGTTTTCTAAGTGACTGTGTCCATTTATCTTCTCAGTAGAAATGAGTGTTTCCTTTCCCTTACATTTTTCTTAGCCCTTGATAGTGTAGGACTACTTCGTATGAGACATTTTGATCAATGTATAATGAAATCTCATTGTAGTTTTAATTTATGTTCCTTAGTGGCTATTGATGTTGAGTGCCTTTTAATATATTTATTGGTCATTTTGACATTTTTCTTTTGTTAAGAGCTTATAAAGGTCCTATGCCCATTTTTTTCTATTCATTTTAAGAATTATTAATACATTGAGTTATTTGTATGTCCTAGATATTTCTACTACTTTATATGTTGACTTTTCTCTCTCAATGTGGTCTTACAGTGGATACAATTTTTAATTTTAATGAACTTCAAATCCATTTCATTCGTGCCCATGCTTTTTGTGCTCTGAGAAATGTACTTGCTCCAGAATTATGAAAATGTTGTCTGATCTAGAATAACTATTGTTTTAACTTTTGCATTTAGATGTGAAATGGTCTAGAATGATCTGACTTTTTATATTGTGTGAGGTAGAAATTAGAGTATGATTTTTCCTTATGGATATTCCATAGACTCAATTAATTGAAAAATTTGTCCTTTTCCTTGCACTGCATAAACCCTGTAACTATTTATTGTGTCTATTTCTGGATTCTCTATTCAGAGACTATGGTATACCATCAATTTATTTATTTCTCCTTTGTCAGTACAACACTTTGTTGGTTACTACAGGTTTATGGTACATCTTGGTATTTAGTAGTGTTAAGTCTTCAAGTTTTTTATTCTTTAGGACTGTCTTGCTAGTCCATATTCTTTGTTTACATAAGTTTCAGAATACTTTGCCATTTTTCACAAAAATTAACCTTCTGGAATTTTTATTGATAGCTCAGTTAATCTGTATATCTGTTTTTGCGTTGTATAGAATATTAAAAAATTGCATTTTTATAATTTCAAAATTGCTAGTTGGTGCACATGGCTTATTCCTTCATTTATTTAGAACTTTTTAAATATTTGTAAAAATATTTTGTGGGTTTCTTGGCTTTGAATAACATTATTTGAGATTTTAGCATCTATACGTAGGGTAGATATGTCCTAAAATTTTCCTTCCTTGCAACGTCATTGTCAGGCTTTGGTAAAAAGTTATGCTGGCCTCAAGAAAAAAGATAGGAAATAATTCTGTTTCATATTTTATGAACAAATGTGTTAAGATCAGTGTTATTCCACCCTTAAATATATTTGGGTGAACTTACTGGTGAAGTTATCTAGCCCTTGTGATTTATTTGTGAGAAGCTTTTAAATCACAAATTTGATTTCTTTGAAAATTTAGTTTATTTTTTATCAGTTTATTAAATTGTGCTTGTCCACGCATGTATACATTTTTGCAAATTGTCAATTTTGTTGATATGTTGTTCATAATGTCAACTTTTAAACTTATTATTATTATTATTTTTTTTTTTTTTTGTGGCACCGGGGATTGAACTCACAACCTCGCACCTGCCAGGGCAGGCGCTTAAGCCACTGAGCCAAACTCCCAGCCCTGGTGTTTTGAGGCAGGGTCGCACTATGTAACTCAGGCCAGCCTTGCGCTCGCGTTGTAGCCCAAGCCAGCCTCGAACTCACAACGCTACTCCTACCTCAGCTTTTAAACATTTTTTAAGTATATACTGATGCCCCTTTTCATTTCCATTATTTATAATTTGTATCTTTTCATCTTTTCCTATCAGTTGTGCTAAATATCTATCACTTTGGAATGTCTTTTCAATGAATTATCTTTTTTCCAATGATTTTCTTTATAGTATATTTTCTATTTCATTAATCTTCCTTGTTTATTATTTTTCTTATGTTATTTGAGTTTAATTTGCTATTTTTGTTAAATTGCTGGCCTACACACTAGTAAAGTATACATTTAAAACACTTTCCTTGTTGTGGTGATAGGTTGCATCATACTATTCACCTTTTATCAAAGTATCCTTTGTGTGACCAAAAGCATGGATTTTCAAAGGAAAGTCCTGTAACAAAATAGGGATACCATTTGTTACTATGACAATCTTATTTTTTAGGGGACAGCTTCTGTGGTTTAAAGAGTGACCATGATAATAATTGATAATGTACCAATTTAAAACAGCCGGTGGTCTATTTGATGGTGATCATCTTGTGTATATTCAAGTTATATAGTAGGAAGTGTTTAGTACTAGGGATAAGTGTGGTAGTGGCCTCAGACAATGCCATTTTTCATCTTTTTTTGAGATTAAACTATTAAGAGGACTGTATTCATTTCCTAAGACTTCCATAGCAAAGCACCACAAACTGAATGACTTAGAACAACAATTTATTGTGTAACAGTTCTGGAGGCTAGAAACCCCAAATCCTGGTGTCAACAGAGCCATATTCCCACTGAAACCTATAGGGAAAGAGTCCTTCTTTTCCTTTTCTTAGGTTGGTAGTTGACAATCAATCTTTCATGCTCCTTGTCTTGTAGATGTGCTACTATCATCGTCCTTGCATGAGCAATCATCTTCCTTCTTTTCATGTTGGTCTTTGTGTTTGACTTTTCCCTTTTTATAAGAACTTTAAGGGCTAGGAATATAGCTCAGTGGGACAGTGCCTGCCTGTCAGGTGCCAGGTCATGAGTTCAATCCCTGGTACAACAACAACAACAAAAAATCAGTTATATTACATTAGGGCCTAGACTATTGATCTCATTTTAATGTCATTATCTCTGCACAGAACTGATTTCCAAATAATGCCTTCTTTTTAACTACTGGAGGTTAGGACTCCAACATGGTGGGCAAGAAATAATTCATCTCACAGCAAAGACATTTTTTTGTCTGTTGAGAAGGCTCTGCAAGTGAATAGGTAGAAAATCAGTCAATGATTAGGTAAAGAAAAATCTCCCATTGACAAACAGCTAAAACCCTGTCTGATAAATGAAGTGGTGCTCCGTGGATTCACCAGCCTTCTAAGGCAATACTCCCAGCATGTGATCATATCCATTTCAGTCCTTTGAACAAACATCTAATCACATGTAACTCTTACATGAACAAAATTACTAGGTCCCAGGATTCTGATATATCATGGATGGGAAATCTGGCCCTGCATTGTGAGGTCAAACTATATAAATTGCTTTAAAACCTGTGCATACCAATATCAGCCACATGTGGTGGCCCAGGCCTGTGATACCAGCGCTACAGGCTGAGGCTGTCAGATTACAAGGTGGAGTCCAGCCTGGGCAACTTTGCAAGACTTTGTTTCAAAATTTAAAAAATGAAAAGGGCTGAGGAGGTTGCTCTGTGCATAGGTCCTGGGTTCAACCTTCATTACCTCCCCAACCCCAAGAAAACCCTGTGCATAATAACAAAATCTGTATCTCCACGGTGCCAGTAATCTTACAAGAAAAAGCTTCTTCTAGAGGATGGTCGGAAGCTAATGTATGTGCTTCTAGCATCTCTTCCATTTCAGGAATTTAGTGCCCATTCCGCTCCTGTGAGCCTCTTGGTTATTTGCAATGTTTCTTTCTAAATTGCACTTTAGCAGCTTCAACCTCTAAGCAGCATCAATAGATTTTTAAGACCAGAAAGCAGAGGGGCGAATGAACTTCTAAAAATAACTACATTCCTGGGTCAATTAAATCCAACTTGACATCCTTAGTGCATCTGTAATGCGATAATAATAATGATCTACTTCATAGGGATGTTATGGGGAAGAACAAATTAATGATTGTAAAGCACTCTGGAAATAGAAAGGGCTCGACAAAAGCTTGTAATTATTAATGGTAATCATTTGCAACTGACCTAGAAATTACTGTTAAGTTACAGCATGCATCTTGTAATCTATTCTTTTCTTGTAATTTTTGGACTTCCAGCCCCAAGCTCTGTGCTAGTGGGATTTTATTTTGTTATGCTGCAGTCCTCTTGGTCCTTGTAAGAAACTCAGAAACATCACCATCCTTGGGTCTCTTCCTTCTAAAATTTCCTTTTTCTTCCCTATAGTAGAAATTGTAGATAATTTTATTGATTGATTTATTTATTTACTGTATTTTTGAGACAAGGTTTCACTGTGCCGTCCAAGCTGGCCTTGAACTCACTCTGTAGCCCAGGCTGGCCTTGAACTTGCAGTGATCCTCTTGCCTCAGCCTCTCGAGGGATGGGATTACAGGTGTGCACCATCATGCCCAGTCTGGAGATAAATTCTTGCTCTTCCTTCCATCATTACTTACTTTCTTTCTTTAGTTACAATTTAGTGAGTATTGCAGGCATAGACTTAGGTTTGGGGGACACAAAGATGGAAAAATACAGTTGCGGTGTCTATTATTGTGGAGTTAACAGTCTAATTAGAGATAAAAATGAAATAGGCAATTGTGAAAAAAATATTAAGTATAATGAAATAGGAAATGAAGGGGGACATAACACCCTAGCAGGCGGGGATTGGAGCGATAGGGCAGAGTTGGGGTGGAATACTACCTTTCTCTCTTCACACCCCTCCTGCACCCTTCCGTCCCGCTTTTCTAACACACTTGGGTTTATGGACAAACTGCACTGCTGCTTTGTTTACCCAAATGGGTTATCCGATGTCCCTTTTCCTTTTTTCTTTCTTTAAAACACTGACTGGGAAGCTGGGCATGGTGGTGCATGCCTGTAAACCCTGCTACTCAGAGTCTGAGGCGGGAGGATCATAAATTTGAGATCAGCCTGGGCAATTTAGCAAGACTTGTTTCAAAATAAAAAATAAAAACGACTGTGAATGGAACATAGGAGTAGAGTGTCCCTGGATTCAGTCTTTAGTACTGTGAAACAAGACTAAAGTGGTGAATGACAGTGGTGGATCTTTTACCAGACTGAAGGAGAAAACCCATCTCCTCAGATATCCAGGAAGCAGAATGATAAAGATGCGCGGTAATCTGGTAGGCTTCTGCTTCTACTGGTCCTCAAACATTCTCTATGAAGAGTATGGAAATGTTCTGACAGTTCCAACTCTACTCTAGGACTAATAATACCCCTAACTAGGGACAGTTTGAGTCATAACTTTGGGTTATTAATCCTGCTGATCTAAGGCCTGTTTATCCTGTGCCTGGTCTCTCTACCTTTCTGATCTTGATGACTTAAAATCTTACTTACTGTCTCCTTGGAGGAGCGATGCATCCCTTGCTCTTTCTGTACTTCTTGGTGGCTGGAGATTCATTTTGACGCTCCTGCCTTTTGTTGATGGGGAAGTCCCTCAATCTGCATTGCTTTGTGAGTCGGTCCTCATTCAAACTTTTCTGGTGACTCCCATGCTGTGGCTTGGAGGTCAGCAATAACTTTTTCTCCTAACATACAATCCTAAATCCTTGACTTGTTTCAAGTGGTTGTTGATGGTCCTTTAATCTGGCCTATTTATTCCTTGCCTCCCATACTGTCTTCCTCCCTCTGCTATCAGCACCATGCTTAGCCATGGAAACACAAACGTTTAAATTTTTTTTTTTTTGTACTGGTATCCAACTCACAACCTTTTGCCTGCCAGGCAGGCACTTATGCCACTGAGCTAAATCCTCAGCCCTATTTTTTGAGACAGGGTCTCACTATGTAGTTCAGGCTGACCTGGAACTCATTTTGTAGCCCAGGCTGGCCTCAAACTCACAACGATCCTCCTGCCTCAGCCTCCCGAGTACTGTGATTAAAGGCGTGTGACACCATGCCCTGCTACAAGCGTTTAAATTAACAGACTTCCGCAGACCCCAGGAGGAGAAAGAGATGTGCCTCTTGAGATCCCGCCATGTTGGGCAGAGAGGCTCCGACCAGAAGACAACCTAGCCTGCCTTCCTGGTGAGTGTGTGTGACTGGCGCAGACTCCAGGAGGAGAAAGAGATGTGCCTCTTGCAGGCCTACCAGCGTGCGGGCTAAGTATCAAGGACTCCCTCTTCCCCCCAAGCAACCTGCTGGTTCAGGGGACTGGCTAAGTTGACAACCAACTACGGTACATAAAGTAACAAAATGCTTGTATTGTTCAGTTGATTTTGTAGGCCTGGAGCCAGCAATCTGAGCATCTCTTGGGAAGACGATAGTATGCAATGTAGCAAATATGGGGGATTCTTCTCTGTCTTGTCTTTGAGGCCCAATATTGTTCTCATTGTTTTGCTTTATTCTGATTAATTTTTTTTTGCTTTATTTCATACTCTGTTTTTATTGGTTTTGTTCTGTTTTGTTTTTGGTTTGATTTTACTATACATGATGGAATGGTCAACTATTCTGAAAGTAATAAGGTATGCTGTGGTGGCTGTTGTTTTCCTGGTGTCTTTCTTTGAAGTTCTGTAGCAGTTCTACTGCTTTGTTTTGATTGACTTTGTTCTGTTATATTTTGTTGGATTTTAGTAACTTTAAAATAAATTTAAAAAAATAAATTAGCAGACTTCTTTGCACAGCTTTTTCTGAAATCACCAAGCACTGGCCAGATACCTTCAGGGACTTATGCAGCTCCTTTACCTGCTAGAGTAAAATACATTTAAAATAAGGTCAGGTAGCGGGGTGTGGTGGCACACGCCTTTAATCCCAGCACTTGGGAGGCTGAGGCAGGAGGACCATTGCGAGTTCGAGACAAGCCTGGGCTACAAAGTGAGTTCAAGGCCAGCCTGAACCTCACAGTGAGACCCTGTCTCAAAAAATAGGGCTGGAGATTTAGCTCAGTGGCTTAAGTGCCTGCCTGGCAGGCGCTAGGTTGTGAGTTTGATCCCTGGTACAAAAAAAAAAAAAAAAAAAGTCAGGTAAGACCTTGAAGTTATCACTTTAAAAATTGGCTGGTCCCTGGGCACTTGCCAGAGCACTGCCTATTGGCTCAGTCTAGCTTGGGTCTCTCTGCTCTGGCATTTGCCTGATTCTACTTCCTTCAAGCTTTGCTCAGCCCTATCTTCCCTCTTCATCCTGTGAGCGCAGCCTGACTCAGTGAGTGGTTATTCTTTCTGCTCCACACATCCTCTCACTGTCCCTGGTCTCTGTAATAGGCTTTGTTGTAACCACCAATATTTCTTCTGGGCTTAGTTTTTTTTTAAGGCCCCAGAGGGAAGTACTTCATGGTAATTTCTTGGATTTGACCCATTGCATCAATTTTAGGTCCTAGCACCCATAGATTCAGAGCTTGCTGTTAGCTTTAACCTGCTTTATCTGCTGGATCCATCCTTCTTCTCCCTCCAGAGGCTGATTCTAGCAATAGGGAGAATGCAGAGATTGCTCACTTAGAGGTGCATGAAATCCTGGAAAGCACCGAGCCACTGATGTGGAATCTGAGACCCTTACTGGGTGAACATTAAATTCTACTCTGTCAATTCAGGGAGACAAAATCCATGTCAGCAGGCCTTGGTGAACACTATTATTATTATTATTTTTAAAGTAAAGGTAAATCAGAAAGCACAAAGCCTGGTATATGATGGGTGTTCAAAAAACCTGGTGCCTTCTTAATACACAGAGCTAACACTTTCAATCTATGACTTCTCAAATCGTCACAAGGTTTGCAGTTTGTTTACTTTGAAATGTACCCTGCTATTACTGTCATTAAATACATTTCTGAAACAGATTCAGTGTGTGTGTGTGTGGGGGGGGCAGACAACAGACTAAAATCAACCAAGATTGGAGAACTTCAGGGAAAAGTGTGCATTTTATCTGTTTGCTTTAATACCACAGCACTCAGAACAATGTCACCTAACAACGCTTTGTAGACAGCTATTAAGCCCCAAGGAAGAGAGTGAGTCTTTGTCTCTCTAATTGCATATTTCAGAGTTCAACTTCTGGGTCCAGGTTGGCTGTGCCCCTCACTGCTTATTTTCTAACCTTCAAGATTTGGAGAGAATCATAATGGTGTTTTGTTGTTGTTAATTTGTTTTACAAATGTGACTGGAAGGGAGGCTTGTTAGGCCACAGTTTTAGTACCATTATGAGGTGAGATTCTAGGGCTGCTAACCTGGCAGTCCTGTGACCCCCTCAAGGACAAATTAATTTAAAGTGGGCCGAGAAGAGCTGCAATTATTGCTTCTTGTAGGGCCGAGAAGTGCTTGTTAGGAACGAAATGTGCAACGGAATGCTAATAATGGTTCTGCAGCCTGAACATTTCTGAATACTATAGGTACACAAATTGCTTTGAGTTGATGTAACTCTGTTTCTTGTGAAATTTTCTCCCAGGGGAAATGCAAAAGGGAAATGGTAAGTCTTTCTTAGGCCTGCTTTTCAGATAAAAATGGCATTGCTTTCACAGACTAAGCCACAAGACAGGAGAAGGGGATAGTTATGTAGCAAGTATTTATCTACAGTGTGTCATTTGGTATTAAGGATAGCAGAGAGCGAGTACATCTGAAAGTTATTATAGGATTGGATTGTTATTAATCATACAATACAATGCAGTACAACACTTACTTGTTGCTTATTTTTGTAACATATGTGTTATGGATTACAAACTGGTGGTCAACTTAGCACCAGCTTCAGCTGGTGTTGAGTTAAAGATGCTCCACCTGAAGAAAGTTGCCAGCATAAATAGGGACGTGGGGAAGAAGAGCTGGGCGTTGTGGGTTCTTTCAAGAGTTGCTGTTCGAGCCGCTGGTTCTCCTGGAGGTGCTTGTCACGCTGGCTTCTCCAATGTGGATTCGGCCATTATCGTCGGAGGAGCTCGGGACCTCATCGGTGAGAGTGGCTGTGTTCACGTTGCAGGAGCCCTGCTCCTCACATTGTGCATCGCTTCCTGGCTCCGGAGGGGAGGCTGTGTGCTGGAGAAGCTGGTCACGCTGGGCTTCCTGACCTGTGCTCAACTGTTCTCCATCGTTGGAGGAGCGCGGGACCTCGTCGCCGTTGGGGATGGCTGTGGTGCTCTTCAGGGCAGCCCCGCTTCTTCTTTTGAGTGTGACTTCTCGGCTCCCATGTAGAACCCTCAACTTACTGCACAGCTCCTTCACCTTGCTGGCATAGACTTTCTGGTTCCACCGCTGACCTGTGGCCTTCCCAGCACAGAACCATAAATAAACTGGCGTGAGCCCTTACTGGGGGCTCTTAGATTCCCAGTTGGTACTGTGGGAGGCATTGTCATGCATTTGGGTCTCTAGTGGGACCCTTGCATGATATTGCTGTGGGATCCAGGCCCTCGGCTATCCTGGGTCTTAGTACTGTGGAAGAATTTTCCTGCACTGTCTTGTGTTTAACTTTGGGTGATTATTATAAAACAGTATTACAAACCCTGTGTCCTGTATGTAGTTGTTCTCCCTGTAACCCCTGACTACAACAATATGTCTTCAGGTGACACAGCAAAGATTTGGTGGGTTTCTTTGAAAGTATCAGCAAAGGGAGATAGAGACCCTGTTTATCAACTGCTCTGGATTTCATGCCTCTTTGGGGTACCCTGTAGGTACGTACTATGGCATTTCTTGGAAATGCAGGTGGTGAAATGACTCTAGTTTTGTAAAAGATTATTTGTTAAAAAATAGTGTAAAATGTTTTTATGTTTCCCTTCCTTGAAAAACTAGGAAACAGTTTTCACATATACCTCTACGTGTTTGAATGAAAATTGTTTGGGTTTTATTGATTCCTGCACTGTGGGATCATACACTCTTAAGATTCACCTATCCTGATCCTGTTGAATGATTAATCATGGGTCTGGAATCTATAACACATCAGTTCTAGTAAATTTCTCTCCACTACCTTGTTTTGGGTAGATTTAAGCAAGCACTTTCACCTCCTTGGGTTTTTGTTTGTTCCTCCAGGAAGTGGGGGTTAATATAGAAAAAGCCACTTGATTGCTGTTACCAATGCAGTAAGGTAGCTAGTGCCCCAGAGTGCCACATGCGTCTTCTTTGAGGTTGTGAGGTGGGTTGGTGTAGAGGGAATGGAAAAGGTTCTGGTGGCTAGCCTACCAAACATGTATCCATATTTTCCTTCCCTATCTACTCTGAAGACACCTCCACTTTCTCCACAAGCTTGTGGCCTGAAATCAAGTAGAAATCTTGCCTTGTCGCTTACTTTAGTAGAAGCAGCCATTGCAGCAGTGCCCTTCAGATTCAGGTATCCATTGAATTCCTAGGTCCCGGGCATCAGTTCATAGGATTCACTAGGATGTGTCATCTTTTATGCATGAAGTTTCATAGCCATTTCTGAAATTGATGCAAATTAAGGTGGTGGCTCTGTTTTTCCACCGAGAACCTCTCTCAGTCTGTAATCCTTTGAAAGTAACCTTCAACAAAATGATCACCACAGAAAATCAATAAACAGACCTAATAAGTTCATAATTTTACACTCAAAAGGCTACTCGGTTGTGTCCGTTTTTGAAAGCCTGGTCTTTTTGTTTGCATATGGCAAAAAATTTACCAGGCAAACAACGAAATCTCCTGTCTCTCACTTTTCCCTATCAACATTGAGCTTTGTGAATAACAAAACAATTAAATTTTAGGGAAAAAAGATTTTTTCAAAGTTGCCAATAATAGATAACACCAACTCACATCTTAAATACTGTAAGTTTTCTTCTCTATTGAAATCCAGTGTTCTATTCCATTTGAAACACTTTAGGCTCTGACTTGCTTCACATTGTCCATAGCATTAGAGGAGATCCTTACCACTGAACTACAGTCCTGAGCTGATTTAGCAAGTTGAAGGGATTCATCAAAGGCGATTACGCTAGCGGACAACTTCGCTGACCTTTCTAGGAATCTAAAGGTAGCAGACTTGCCTTTGGGCTCCTACCAGCTTTATTTAGGAAATCCAAACAGAAATCTCTCCCACTAGACAGTGTTTACACTTGGGAGACTTCTAAACATTTTCGACAAAGACCAATCAGGTAAGAGATAGTAAATAATATTCAATAAATGGAACCTGTTTGGATGAATGTCTTGTGGTGTTTGTATTTGGATGCAATACTTGGAAATTTTCCTTACTGGTTAATAATTGATTAGCTATTTGAATATATTGAGGCACAAATATACAACTTTAAGCAGAAAAAAAATTATCCTTATTCGCCCACCATTATTCCCCTTCCATCACCATACAGTATTCGAATGGTGTCCTTCAAAAGCAGTCCCACAGTTGAAGAAGACATTAAAAGATGGTTTTTAGTGCCCTGATAAATTCTACACCCTCTTCATGGAAGTCCCTGTGGTTGACAATATTGAATGTTTCTAAATTACTCTATTTAAAGAGAAAGTATAGGAATATTTCTAGAAAACTTGCTTACTGCTTAAAAAGCAATATTTCTAATGGTACTGACAAGAAGGTGAATAACATGGCTTCTATTTTTCTTGGCAGACAAAGGGCTTTCCCTTGGGTTCTGGAAGGTTTAGTCCAAATCTCTGCTTATTCTGGGATGAGGCTGGCTAGGCTGCAGAAGCAACCGCTCTCCTTTGTTGTGAGACAGGCCTTCAGCTACACAAGCGGCAGGTCCCCAGTGAGCCCATCAAGCAGGCAGAGGAAAAACCTCCTGCAGAGCCCTGGGGAGAAGATCAGGAGAGCAGAGTTTTAATTAATCAACAGAATAATTAGATTAAGGAACAAGGTGGTTTGAAAAGGTGCAGAGCATGCTATTATGTAGAAAATGAATGAGAAAATCATAGAAATTGATGGGCGAAGGATAAAGAAAATAAAAGGAAGAAGTCAGATGAAATGAGGTAAAGTTGGTACCTCAAACCCAGGACATGCAGAAGGGACAACGCTACCCCTTACACTAAAAGAAGACTAGAACAAGCCCTGGCTCATAGATTCATACTTATCCTCTATTTTCCAACCAGAAACAAATTCCTTTCATAGTTTTTATCTGGAGTATTGGCAGTAACATATTTTCATCAAACACAGTGATGAGATTTTTTGTGGTCATTCAATAGAATTCCTTCAGTGTAGGCAGAAGAGTGATCACATTGCTAGGATTGAATAAATATGACAAAAGTTTCTTTCTGAACTTGGTTAAAATCTAGCTCTCTACTCTTATTCTCCTTTACTGTTTCTCTCTGTAGCTCTCTACATCAGAAAGAGGATGATGAAAAGGAAAAATAAGAGGTATTCATTTTTTTCACACTATGTTAAGTGCTGAGTTAGAAGATGTGTATATGCTATTCCACTTAGTCTTCACAATGAACCTATAGAGATACTATTTTCCTGATTTATAGATGAGAAAGGAGGCCCCAAATATATGCATCCACTATTGCTATGTGTCTGGACCTGCAGATGACTTAGATGGTAAATCAAACTTAAGCATCAGTTTTACTTAAATAAAGCAATCAGGAAGATCTTTCTAAATGTCTGTCATGTGCCCAGCCTTAGAGTTATTCCGTAACTCCACCAAGCCCCTCTCCTCATCTATCTGCTGACTCTCAGCATGGGGGAAAGGGACAGGGAAAAATATCTGTGGGTGAAAGAGAACTGAAAGGGGTTGGACCTTTTTTAAATTTCAATGATGATTCACTTTTCTACCTTATTCTTTTTTGATCATTCTCCCTTAAACAATACATATTGGTCAGGATATTAAAGATGAGCACAATACCATTTTTTCAGCTATTCTCTAAGCAAGACATAGATAGCTAAAGGTAATTTCAGTCCATTTTGGAGAAAAAGACTTTCTGCCTTGGCAAGCTTTTATCCATAATACCGTCAGGCTGTAGATGAATCCAGGACAAAGCATTTTCATCGCATTATGTGCGAAACAAACAGAGTCAAAGTCATCTTAACTTTGTAATGAATAACATTTTGTCAGAGTGAATATTTGGCTCATGGGAGGTTAAAGGAGAAACAGGACTAAAATGCTTTAATAGTCCAGAGACTAGCACAGTGAAATGAATTTATTGCTTTTCGTAGAGTCCCCAGCGGACAGCACATAATGAAACTGGCTTTCTGATAAGCGGGCCTTGCTGGGGAGACTCACGGGCAGGCAGGCACAGCCTACTAAACACTGGCTGCCGGGAAACCTGAGGTGACCTCACACCTGCAGGAGAGGTGGCAGTTTTCTTCTCTTCCGGGGTGAACCAAACAGAACAGATGTGCAAAAGTTCCTGGGGTGGGAGGGAGGGGGATCAAGATTCCACCAGGAGCATTGCCCTAGCTCACCCATGTTCCTTTAGACGGTCTGGACAGACTGCACACGAATAGGAAGTCAACAGCCTGACTGTACTTCATTGACAAAAAATGAACCACATCTATTTGTCTCCCAAAAGGATCATTTTTAGCAGACCCAGAAGCCCATCTGCCATGTCTGGATGTCAATAAATTTGTCATCTCGGATGTCTGACCACAAGGCCATCATTGGACAGGAGAGAATGGAAAAAAGGAAAGAGTGAACAACTCTTTGAAGAGGTGTATGAGGGGCTGATGCTCTTTTTGTCCTGAAGAAAAGAATTGCTGTGGTGAGGGGCTTTTAGTTTTGCTTTGGAATGCAAGTTTTACTTTTTATATTTTTAGAGCCTCTAAGATGGAAAGGAACTCAGGGCATGGCATAAACAACCTCAAAGCTAAGAAAATAGGAATGGAAAGAGAAATGCAAGCATCTGTCTAGACATAATTCCAATGTATATCAATCAGATGAGGAGACAAATTCATTTTCCTCTTTCTCCTCATGTCTAAGAATGTATCTTGAAGCATTTATTCCATTACTTACGCTATGTATGTGTAGGATTAAATACTTTCACTAGTTTACCTTATGTTTTACAGGATTGAATGTTCCCTAAGGATAGAGACACCATTACTGGAAGGAGTAGAAATGATGATATCACTTTGGAAAATAATTAGGCACTATTTCCTAACGTTGAACCATAATATACTCTAATATCTAGCAATTCCATTTCCAGGTATATACTCAAGACATATACCACGTACAGTTTGTACAAAACCTTCACAATACTAGAATATAGGAAGAGTTCCTCATCACTGAACACAATAAATAAGTGATAGATTTCATACCCCTGAACATAGTCAACAAACAGTAGGCCAATGAACCACAGCAATTTTGCAATAGTATGGGTAAATTGCTGTAACATAGTATTAAGTAGATTAAAAATAATACCCATTATCTTAGTCCATGTTTTTGTTTTTTCTCTCACCAAATACCTGAGGCTGGAAGCCTTCTAACTAAAAAGATTTATTTGGCTCACAAGTTTGGTGGCTGGAAGGTCCAGAAAGCATAGGTATCACCAGTGTCCATGACGAGTCTCCTCTGGCTGTGTCACGATGTGGCAGTGATATGGAAAGGAAAGTAGCTATGCACAGAAGGAACTAAACCCATTGAGTGGCTTTGCTTTGTAACCACCTACTCTTGTAAGGGCTAATCCAGCCCTACAAGAGCTATACCCATCCCTACCCAGAATGGTGCACCTGTTATCTAATCCCATTCCACTAGGCCTCACCTTTTAGAGGTGTAGCTGCATATAGGTTGTCAAAGTCCTGGCTTTTATTTCAAAAGATGTACTTGTAGGTGCTTAATATAGGTGACCAAATAGTAAATAAATAGAAGCGGCCCATGCAGGAGCCAATGATTAGAGTATACTCAAGGATTAGTATCATGAATTTAATTCTGGACACTTAAGATCCAAAGAGAAAAGAAAGAAAAATTTTTGCTGGCCTCAGAACACTCAGCGTAATACTTGGTGTTAAACAGGATTGCAGAGCTATGATGACAGAATAAAATACTTGAATCTAATCAGACTCTGTGGTAATAATGTTATTCATAATTAGTACTCCAAGCAGGGTGGTTCTCACCTGCTGGTCCAACAGCACAACTCCTGAATCAAGCACTGAGAAAATTTGTACGAAGAAACTATTTTTCCTCTGACTATTCCAACATTCAATTTTATTATTTTGTAATGAAAGTATCAAGTATACGGCAAAATTGAAAGAATTTTACAGTGAACATCCATATATGCCTACTACCGAGATAGTACTGCTAACGTGTCACTATACTTACCACACACCCATCCATCAATCTACCCAGTTTTTTGTTGTATTTTAAAGCAAACTGCAAATATCAGTACATTTCTCCATATATACTTCAGCATTCATATCTTTAACTAGATCTAAGATTTCTTTTTCTTTCAGATTTGTAGGTGACTACAGGTAAAATAAAGTCAAAGCATTTCCTGAGTGAGAAAGAAAATCCAGGGTCAAGTGAATTTGAAAATGGAAGCAATGAAAAGAACGTGGTTGGGAACAATGCTTTTAAATAAGTGAGCTCTAGTGTCTGAGGAGCAACATGACAGAGGACTAGAGTGTTGTTCGGTCCGCAGAGGAAGACAATCGATCCAGTACCGCCCAAGGGAAATGCAAGCTGGAGCCGAGCAGAACTGCAGAGAGGAAAAACCAACCCTCAGTCTCAAAATAGCCCCCACAGCAGCTTACGTGGACTTCACACAAGGAACACTTGCAGGCTTCCTGCGTCGTTACTGCTCAACTTGTGTTCTGAGCTGAACTGGACAAGATCTGTCAGCTAGGAGAAGCCTGTGCTCCTGTCAGCTAACATGAGGAATCTTGGCGAGGCACTTTTTAGACCAGAATGGTGCCACCATTAGCCATAAATGGGTCAAAAATCACGAGAGCTACCACTTCTCCTACTGGAGACTTCTGGTACTTAAAGGAAATTTAGTTCCATTTTCTTTAGTTCCTTTTCAGGAGAAAGGACTATGGAATTACTGCCATCCCAAGTTAGCTCATTGCATACATCTGTCATCTCCCACCCGCAAAATTATTGTTCTGGATTGGCTCTACTAAAAGCAATCCAGGAAAACCAGTTCTTGTTACGTACTGTGATCAAAGGGCTTCGGTTAAAATGCATAGATATAGGGTAGATGGGAGTAGAACTTGCATATATTTAGTTTGTAGGAGTAATAAAAATGTGTTTAGAAGAGAGATAGGTATGGTGCACGCCTGTCATCCCAGCACTTGGGAGGGTGAGACTGGAGGATTGCCACGAATTGGAGGCTAGTCTGGGCTATACAGTGAGCTCAAGGCCAGTCTGAATTACAGAATGAGACACCGTCCAACCAAACCAACCAACAAACAGACAAACAAAAAAGGATTTAGAAGAATGTAATGCTTTCAAGTTTTACTTTTCAAACTGTGGCTATCAGGCCAACTCTGGCCCACACATTGCTTTTGTAAACGAAGTTTTATTGGAAGGGTCATGTCCATTTAGTTAGGTATTAGCTCTGGCTGCATGTGTGCCTCACAATAATATTGATGAGTAGCTGAAGCCAGGAGCACGTGGCTAGCAAAGCCTGAAATGATTCTCACTGATTCTTTACAGAAAATTTTGCTGACTTCTGGTTTAAAGCAGTGGCTTCCAGGAAAGATACGCTTTGATGGAGTGGAGAGTAAAGTGGAGCACTGGTTTTTGAACAGCACTGTTCATGTACTATGAGTCCTGTAGAGTTCCTCATGGATGTATATTCCTTCCACATTCGTGCTTCATCAACCAAGGCAACTCTGCTCTGTTTTTATACTTTGGGTGTCTGCATAAGACTTCACTCGATGAAAGCTTTTAGAAGTTTTAAAAAATTATATTGTCTAGAGTAGTGATTTTTTTTTCTCACAGTAGCAGGAATTGAACCCAGGGTCTTCACACTGGGCTATATCCTCAGCATGCCCCTTTCTGTTTTGAGAGAGGGTATCATTTAGTTGCTCTTAAGTGCACAGGTGTCTACTACAACATCCAACTAGAGAGCAGTGATTCTTAATGTTGGTTGCATGGTAGAATTTTCTGGAAGCGTCTAAAAAATATCAACACCGTGTTTCCAGTCCTAAATATTCTGATTCATTTGATCTGAGGTAATAAAAACAAAGGAAGCAAAAGAAAAACAAGATCAAACTTTCCAGATAATTTTACTGGATATGTAACTTGGAAAACCACTGGACTAGACAGGAAAGCGATCAGGAGCAGGGAAGGTGTCCATACAGAGGCCTTGAGCACCTGTAAGAATCTGATGAAAATGCTGAGAAGCTGTCAAAACTACTAACAAAAAGGACCCCGAAGAGGAAGACAGGCACAAAATGTACAAGTTGAGTCAGGACTTTCATAGGTCAAAGTGTCTTAAAGGTGATATATAGCTCGCTGCTATATCTTAGCTGATGATGCAAGTCAGCTTAATAAAATCCCTCCAGGCCACTTAAAGCAGGATGGCTACAGTTACAAGGAGGAATTCAGAAACATATTTCATGCTGGGGTTGGTTTAAAAGAATAAACTAATGAGGATTAAAAAGTACGTGTTGTTCCTACACACTTATTGTGTCACCTGATCTAATCCTTGGGGCCGTGTAGAAGGTTCATTCAGGTTGAAGAGCAAATGATAAAATGGCAGCATGGAAGAAAAGTAGGACAAAAGCTACCACTTTGGTTTCCACTGGTAGAACTTGGGCTACATTCTCATGTCCTTGTGTGAGCCTCTCTCTTGCAAGCTCCCTGGTCATTCCCTGAAATGGTTTGCCAGGGATATCTTTGGTGCTCATAGAGAGGGAGGGTATGGGAGGAACTGGATAGAGCAGGTTCTGTGGATGCAGGTATGGTGTGACTCTGAAGCCTTTGAGATAAGGATACCGGACTCTTACAAAAAAAATAAGCAACGAGATACCAGCATCACTTGGAACCTCATGATAACCAAGGGAGGGCTTTTCTTTTATGAGAATGGCACCTGAAGCCCCTAACCCTCTAGACAGTTCTTGTTTTTGCTTACTGGGACCCTCAGTTCCTCAGTGTAGGGCAGAAAAAACAAATGAGATTCTGAAATAGATGTGAGGACAGTCTCTCTGAAACTCACTGGAGACTGGAGCTGAGGAAGCAGCGCAGACCTAAGGGAGGAGGCAGGAGCATGGCCCCAAGCATGCAGTACTCCTGCTCATGCAACTTTTATTTTCAGAACTTGTTTCTTTCCCCCTAGGATACTTTTAATCTCTTATACTTGGCAAATATTACCCATATTTCAAAGGTCATCTCCCTTGTGGAGTTTTCCCAGTTTCCCCTGATGGAATTGGCTGTTCCTGTAGCATTTGATTTCTCTGTCTGAGCCTTTTTAGTCTCTGTCTTCAGGTCTGTCTTCCCAAGTAGGCTGGGAGCTCTTCAGAACACAGGTAGCATCTAAGTTCTCTGTGCACCAAGGTCACCCGAAGCACACAACATTGTCTCATCAGGCAAAACTTTTTTTTGTCAATATCGTGAAGCTTTGCTTTAATTGTCACTTCCAGGAGGACAGGTAAATTATGACTTAGAAGATGTACTCAACTATAAACATTACACTTACTAAGACCCTCTTTAGAAGGCCACGTATTGTCATATGCCAAGTACTGTGATGTGTTTCTAGCCTCTTGGAGATTACAGTTTCACGGGGAGACAGATAATTAGAGAGAAGCGAGCTGAGCTACTTTAGAAGCACCTACAAGACAGTGTGGAATCAGGAATAGATATGTCTACTTTTCCTGGATATTACAGGAAAGGCTACTTGGAAGAAGTGTGAGAATTTAGAGCCAAAACAGTGAATCTGTAGGGTGAGTGGTGGTAGGTAGGGGCATTTTAGAGAATGTTCATCTAGAATCAGGAAAGGAATACAAAAATGTACGAGGAAGGTGTTCTGTTTTCCTGGGCCATTGTAGTTCTAGAAATGAACTGTCTAAGGGGGAAAAAAAAATAGAAGAAAAGAAAAAGAATGACCACCCTCTCAGCTCACTGATATGACCCCAAACTGGAACCAAAAGACAGAAAAAACTTTTTTCTGTAAAGTGAGGCTGATTTTATAGAACCCAGCAGGCAATAATAAGGCTCCCATATCATTTTGTCAGGCAGAGGCCAGTAATTTGAGGGCGGGAGCAGATCCATTTACACAATGAGAGAATTTCCCTATGTGCTAAGTGTTCCTTAGCAATTTGTGGCCTCACAGAATGCCATTTATAGTTCCTCCAGTGGCAGGGAAATTAGGGGCCTGAGTGATTATTACTCTAATCGCAAACCTGAAGGATGCATTGGTCATAGGAATCTACTTTCTCTTTCACACCAGTGAGGGATCAATTTGCTTGGCTTTGGTAGAGAAGAAGCAATGTGAAAAGGCCAATTAGCTCCCCACCTAGATATTATCTTTCAGCCTGTAAGTCTCCGCATCAGCTGTTAACTATAGCTTAGGGCTGGAAGTTATTACCCAGAATAATGCTTTATCTTCATTAAAAAAAAAATCTCAAATTTTTCTTTTGGGAGTTAGTCTGGACTAGCAGGTTGGATCTCAGTGAAAACAAGGTCCCCACAGAAGGCCTGATTATATTGCAGAAAGCCTCCCCATTGTCATTTCCAATCAGTTTATTTCCGTGTTGTATTCTATTTCTGCTAAATACTCGGATGGTTCCCAGTTTGCACTTTACAAGGAAGAATTAAACCTGATCTTCCTGTCTGGGTTGCGTGGAGAGGTACACATAGCAGGGTCTCCCTCTGCTGTGCTCAGCTAATTGCTAATTATGTAGTGATGGATATGAATGGCACCGTCGGTGTTCCAGGCTCACAGGCTCGCTAGCCATTCTTTTACTTAAAGGAGAAAGGCTGTAATATTAAGAAAATTCTACCATCTCTTCAATCATGAAAATACAGTCTAAATGAATGAAATAATCCCTCCGAAGGGCAGAAGAGAAAAAGAGGATGCTAGAAGTGCTTTCCACTCAGACTCTACCCTGGTGGATTTCATGGTAGAGGATGATGGGGAAAATGTTTGGAGAGACTCCTTTAACATGGAAAGGACACTGGATGCTCTAGTTTGCAGAAGTAGTATTGCCCCTGTAAATATTTTGTTCACAAGTTGTTACAGGCAACTGAGTTAGATAGAACTATTATAGGCAGTAGACAGGGGTAGGCCTTCGAAGGAGCCAGTGCAGAAGACCAGGTATCTTGCAACTTTGGAGAAGACAGATACCTCCCGCTGTGTGGGCCAGACCTCAAGACAAAAGATCAACAAATACACCCACATCCTAAGGGTTGATATTCTAAATAGGTCTCTATCACCCTGAGGAAGCCAGGAACCACTAACCCCAGCCCCTACAGCCAAAGGCCCTGTACTGTTTTCCTGCTCGCTTCCTAAGTGACACACCTCCCCATTTGAGACCAATTTAATCAATTTTACCTGCGTAATTACACTCATAATCTTATTGGTTGAACATAGTTCTGTCCCACCTCATGCCTGCCCGCTTTGCGAGTTCCCATTTTCCCCCACCTTGGACCTGTCTCACCTCATGATTTTACTCTATGAAAGTCCCTAGAAGGGCCGGGGATTTAGCTCAGTGGCTTAAGCACTTGCCTGGTAAGTCAAGGTCCTGAGTTCAATCCCTGGTACAAAAAACAAAGAAAGTCCCTAGAAAAGACAGAGTCCTTGGCAAACCACTTGGGATCCCTTCCGACTCTCAGATAGAAGCTTTCTCTCAATAAATATATTCTGCTTTCATTGTTCCTAAAATTCATTCTTCAATTTTAAAGAACACAGACTTGTACTAGACATCCAGCAGGTTGGGAGTTTCATTCCCCGATATCAAGACGACAAAATGACAGTAACAATAATATGTGAATTTTGAAAGCCACAATGAAGTTTTATGCCTCCTTGAATTGTTCAAAAACAAGGTTATTGAGAAGGGCATTCTGTTAACTAAACATGAAATTAAAAACCCAAGAAAGGGACGATGATTCTGCTAACCCACCCTGCTGGTAATGGCAAAGCAGGCAGATCCCAGCGTCATATTTGCCTTCAGCCTCATGCCAGTGTGGCCACAGTCGGTGAGACATCTTGGCACTATATTTAAGTGTTTGCGGCTTATTTTAAGTAAGAAGGTTTTTATTTATGACTTTTTCTCTGCTGCATCTTTGAGGCTGAGAAACAGAAAATTAGCTCAGAGGAGAACAGTAAAATATCTGCCTACTTCTCTTCAGGCTGGGACAGCAGATTCAGACAATGCCAGCTGCAAAGTTAACAGCAAACAGTATTTCTTCGAAGGTTGTTCTGCCACTGGGAAGTGTCATAACAAGTCCTTTTTTTTTACTTATTTACTGAGAAACCTTGTTTTCTAAAATCATAGATGTTCTGCAATTTTGCGGTGTGAATTTTGTTAGTAAAAATGTAGCTTTCTGTTTTCTCCAGGTAGACCTGAAGTCACTTGAAACTGACAAGCAGCCTCAGTTTCAAACCAGGCAGAGGACTTTAGGTAAGGGGTATCAGAGCACAGCATTTCACATTAACATTGCAGGTTTCAAGGAAATAAGATCCTGAATCCTCTTCACAGTTCTGACCTGATGTCCTCAGTCCTGTTTTGTACCAAGTCTATAACAACACTTTTCTTTCCACTTCACAACCATTAGGGTGGCTATAATAAAACAACACAGAAAATAGCAAATGTTGACAGTAATGTGGAAAAATTGAAATCCTTATTCTTTGTTGATAGAAATGTAAAATACTGCAACTAAAGTGGAAAACAGCATGGTAGTTCCTAAAAAAATAAATATAGAGAAGTATCATATCATCGTGAAATTACACTTCTGGGTACATAACCAAACTTATTGAAAGCAGAAACTAAAATAATTTGCACTTCAATATTCATGGCATCATTTACTCTCAGTAGCCAAAAGGTGAAAACAACCTGTGTCCATCATAAAAGAATAGATAAATAATAGGATATTATTCAGCCTTAAAAAGCCAAGAGATTCTGAATTATGCTGTAACGTAGATGAAAATTGAGGACATTAAGTTCAGTGACAGAAGGTAGTCGCAGGACAGATACTGTATGATTTTCTTTTTATGACATGCCTCGAGTAGATTCAGAGGGAGAAAAAGTGGAATAGTGGGTGTCAGAGGTTGGGGTGGAGGTAGGGAAATTGGAAAGTACAGTGTTTAATGTACACAAAACAGAATTTCTGTTGTGCAAGATGAAAAGAGTTTTGGGAATGAGTGATGGTTGTACAATTTGGATGTACTTACTGCCACTGTATTTAAAACTGATTAAGATGCCAAATTAAAAAAAAAAAGCCCAAACCTCTTTAAATTTCACCTGAACTTTGCTCTTCCCCCAATCTTCTGCTAATTCTCTCTGCACCTTAGATTTGGTGAGAAACAATTTCTGTGGAAGTGTTGGCTTCCTCATAGTAACGAGCTAAGAAGCCTGACTTTGTTGGACTACAGATTTGTCTCAGATGGCGTTGGTTGATCAGACTTAGAAAATAGTCACCATTCTCTGTTCGACAAACTAGATTTTATGACAATGGAATGTTTGGTCTACTGGTAATGGTGACAGTGGGAGATATTCTGTGTGTTCACAGAGCAAAGGACAAAACTTAATTCAACCTCCAGTGGAGAACTGGTTTGTTTTCCTGTCTTAACTACTTTTCTCATTGCTGAAGCAAAATACCCAACACTCAAAATTGAAGGAGGAAAGGTTTGTTCAGCTCATGGTTTGTAGAAATTTCAGTCCATATTCGGCTGGCTCCACAGCAGGGTGGCATGGCAGAAGGACATTGCAGAGGAGAAACAGTTCTTGGTGGGCAGAAGACAGAAGGCAGAAGACACTGAGCTACAAGCATCCTTAGCCCCTTCTTTCTGCCCCTTTTATACCCTATCAAGGTTACCAGGATTGGGGCAGTACCAAATCAATCAGTGGACTAATTTTGCAATCATACACCCTTTATCCCAGCATAACACAATCTAGATGCAGCCACTTCTGAAAAAGTCCCATCTATGATAGCATGAGGCTTTGGGGGGACATCCAGACACAAGTCATAACATCCTCTCTCCCAGGAGTCCAGGGTTTCAAGCAGAGGCTGGGTAGAATTGTGTTTGGCATCCTTTATGAGCCTACTTGCTGTCTTTCTGACCTGATCCCAGTTAGTCTGTAGCTTCTGACTTTTTCACTATTCTGAGGTTCTGTTCTATTTCTGGCCCACAGAGATATGTATTATTTTTAAAAAACATTGTGTATATGTATGTTTATATGGCTGTCTATCATTATTGTTGGATTGATCAGGAGCTGAAGGTCGAGTGTAGTGAATACAGCAAAGCATGAAGATACTATCTTATCTTAGTCAGAGATTTTGGGTTGAAAAACTATAGTGACATTGAACTCTAAAAGTATACAATTCCTTGCCATATGAATGTAAATTGAAAATCCTACTAAATTGTAAAGTATATAAAGTCATCTAAGAGCTATCTTATTTTCTTAAACAAAGACTACTGATTTTTTTTAAAAATTCTTCCTCTCTCTCTTCTTTTGTTTACACAGAGTCTCTCTATGTAGTTTGGGCTGGACTTGAGCTCACAGTGTAATACAGGCTGGTCTTGAACTCTTAGAGATCCTCCTTCCTCTGCCTCCCAAATGCTAGGATTATAGGCATGTGCCACCATGTCTGGCTAAAATTTATTTTTATATAAAAACTTCCCTGTTTTATTTTATTTTGAAGTGACACGATCATTGTACAAATTATGGGGCACAATGTGATGTTTACATACACATGTAATTGTGTAATGATCAAATTAGGGTAAATAGAGTATCCATCTCCACCATTGTTTATCATTTCTTTGTGATGAAACGTTCAAAATCATCTCTCTAATTATTTCAAAATATACTTTACCTAGATTTTTTTGAACTCTTGGGTTCTTTCTTTTCTTCACTAACTCTGCTATACTAATCTCTTCATGATGTCCATAGGGTGCCCACGAGGTAACCCAATGTTAATCACCACCAATAGATAAGTAAGAATGGAGGGAGGCTGAAAAAAGATGCATTTCTAACATTTCTAAAATGACTCACTTACGTATTATGTCCTGCATCCTATTCTGCTACAATGGTGACCATTTTCTTTTAAAAGAGGATAATTTGTAGTAAGAATCTTCTTTCCAGGCTTCCTTGTACATTTCTCAAATCTCACCACCATCACTATATTCTCTTTAAGACAAGTTTTCAGTTCACCAGAGATTCTAAATTCAATAGAAGCTTGTAGTAGGACAAAATGGAAAGGGCCTCTGTGATGTTCTAATGTAGTTAGGTCCAAGGGCATTACTGGAAAATGGTCGTGGATGGCCATTTTACCTTGCCCTCACCCCACTGGTGATGAAATGATTAATTGAATAATTACGATTTTGGCCAAGAGTACAATAAATATTAATTCTGGAAATTTCACCCCATAGAGACTATTGCCTAAAATCACCTACAACAAATAATACAGGTAAAAAAAGAAAAATCAAACCCAAGGTGTTTAAATACTTTCAATGCCTACCTTTATTTGCATCCTACTTTGGCAATATAGCTCTGAATTTGATGACAAAATAAAACAAAACTCAGTTATTCTTAACAGACCCTAGCTAGGCAAATGTGTGAAGTTACTTATAGTGCTTTCTTTTCTTTCTTTTTTTTTTTTTTTCCTTCTGGAGACACACTTATAGAATTCCTATTTCCTGTTCTCAGATATTGCTGTAATGTCTCATTCTTGTAAAGCCTTGGAAGTAAATTGAGGTGTGGCTAGGGAAAACCATTAGCTCGAGAGATCAGAACACTGAGTTTTAGCCTCAGTTCAGGCAGTAGTTAACTTTATGATAGCTTTTGGTTTCTATTTATCCTACAGTTGGGACAAAAAGGAATAGTGGCACTACTAAAGTTTCTTTTATCTACAAATTTCTAAAATTCTAGGATATATAGTTACCTCTGATGTATTAGCTAATGAAGAGTCATTCTTCTTTGGGACTTGTTCTTTTTTAACAGAGAGATCTTGGAAACCAAAAGATTTTTAAATTTGCACATGTTTAATGGTGAGAAATTTGGAGACCATGGTAAACTGAAAGAGAAATATTTTTCTGTGGAAATTTTCAAGGTACCGTAAGTGATAAAATAAATTGGTTTTCTTACTTGTAAATCTGGAGTAGGGAGAGAATGTGCAGCATGATTTTTAATTCCCTGGCTTAATTACTGTCACTAATTTAAAATTCTGACTGTGTACGAGCATGAACTTGATACTCTTCTGGATTTTTGTTTTTTTTAACGAAGCATATTCTATATAACTCCTCATTTTTCTTCATTTCCCACTGGTGTTTACTTACGACTTTCATAATATACATTGCTTGTGGTTAAAATTATGTTGCTAAATAATACCATTGTAAATTAGGTATTTCTATTCCCTGGTTTGTTTAGATCTCATCAGTAGAGCTCTATTAACCCAGAGATATTTTCAGTTGTAGATAAATTGGTATGCTAAATTTGCATTTCAGTAATTTTCTGATTTAGATATGGGTTTGGTAATGGGCATAATAAGTCAGGAAGGGTGAGTTGAGGGGAGGGAGTCTCCTGAAATTCTAACATATTTAGCAACTTACCAAAAATAGTCACTGCTTTCCATTATGCAGTATCTCCCTATATCTGAATACATAAAAGTTAAGTATCCTTATAAAGCAGTGTTGAAAGTGATATAGGCTATTTTCCTCTCTTTGTATATTTTGCTGTCAATTTGTATTCAGATTGGTTTGGTAAGGAGTTTTGCCCCAGGGGTCCATTTTAATAGCAGCATTCCTGATTTGTCATAATTTACTGGACTACAAGGAGTGCTGAAGCCTGATTTTAAAGGCCCACTCTTAGAGAAAAAATATCAGTCATTGGTTTTGTGACTTTATTTCTGCTGGTGGGGTTTCAAATCTTCATTTTCTCATTCGGTCTTCTCTGATACTTTCTTTTGTTTGTATTGCTCTTCCCACATTTTCTGAGAGCTTCCTAAAAGAGGGGCTTAGCACAGGACTTCACCCAGTGCTAGACAATGAGTAGGTACATAGCAGATTAAATAGAATTATCTGTCTAAATCCTAAAGTGTGGTACCTGTCTAAAGAAGAACAATAACACCACCAACGACAATCACACACACACACACACACACACACACACACACACACACAGACAGCTGAGAAGTGGTTTATTGATTGGTTGCTTTGTCTCCAAAATGCCAAACAAATGCCTGGATGATTTTTTTTCCATTATTGAATTTATGAATTTGTATGTAGGAGGTAGACAGCACTTAATCAACTAGCCTGACAGGTTCTTTTAGCCTCCTGAAAACAGAGCTTTTAAACAAAAAGCTAGGATCCTATTAACTGATATGAAATTGCTTTATCCTGTGTACTACACAAAATGTGATTTATATTTGTGTGTATGCCTGTGGATTCACACCCATGATATGAAATTATAAAAGGGAAAAGAGCTTGATTACTGCCCTTTAAGGTGTTCCTCTCTATTTTGAAATAAATAAAACAAGCGTACATGTTCACAGAAATACTATAGAAAAGAATCGAACAGGGTTGGGTGTGTTACTCATTTGTAAGAGTGCTAGCCCAAGTATGGTGCCAGGCTCTGTGTTGAGTCTCTAGTACTGCTAAAATAAAGAAAAGAATAAATTAACAAGACATTGTTTTGCTCAAACTCCAAAAATTATTCTTTAGAAATAATGATTAAGAACTTCCTATACAGTCTTCCAGAAATGTTTAATGAAAGTGCAGGTGGGCATGCGCATGTGTGTGCACACACACACATACATTTTATTGACTATTTTGTTCATTTTTTGGATGTTGTATATAATGGAAATAATTTCTTATCAACAAACATAGTTGCTTTCCTTCCCTTTCCTTTCCTTTCCTTTCTTTCCTTTCCTTTCCTTTCCTTCCCTTTCCTTTCCTTTCTTTCCTTTCCTTCCCTTCCCTTCCCTTCCCTTTCCTTTCCTTTCTTTCCTTTCCTTTCCTTTCCTTTCCTTTCCTTTCCTTTCCTTTCCTTTCTTTCCTTTCCTTTCCTTTCCTTTCCTTTCCTTTCCTTTCCTTTCCTTTCTTTCCTTTCCTTTCCTTTCCTTTCTCCCTCTCTCCTCCCCTCCCTCCCTGCTGCACCTCCATCCTTCTTTCATTGTTTCTTTCCTTCCTTTCCTCCTCCGTCCTTGCTTTTTCCTGTGGTGCTGAGAATCGAACCCAGAGCCTCACACAGCTAGACAAGCTCTCTACCACTAAAAGAAACCCTCAGCCCCCTCTTTAGTTTTAATGGCTGTGAAGCATTTTCTTATATGAATATATTGAGTTTAATTAAAGTCTCATGTTGATTTAAATCTAATATTTGCTATTGTAATCAAAGTTGAGAATGAGCATCCTTTATGCAAAGAACTGAGTATACTTGGGTAAGGTACATTTGTTTTAAATTATGGTGGATAGTATTACAAGAGAATGCTATTTTACACTTTCCACCAATATTATATGAACAAGTCCATCTGTCATGAAGTTATAACAAAATAACTTAGGCTGGGTAGTTTGTAAATAATAGAAAATTATTTTTCATAGTTCTGTAGGTGGAAGTCTAAGGTCAAGATACCCTCAGGATTGATTTCTCCTGAGACTTTTCTTCTGAGGTTGTGGATGGCTTCCTTCTCAGTGTACCTTCACACAGCCTCTTCTCTGTGCACACACATCTCTATGTTCTTATCAGGTCACCAGTCATATTGGACTAGAGCCCCACTCATGAATTTGGTTAATTTTAATTACCTCATTGAAGGCCCTATTTCCAAAATATCTCATTAGGAATTAGGGGGTTCAGCAAATGAATTTATGGTTTGGGTATAGTTTCTTTAGAGAATTCAAATGTTTATGTGCTAAAAAACTTTGTTCTCCATGTGGCAGCATTGGGAACTAGTAGAACCTTTAAAAAGTGAGGTCTAATAGAAGTTGTCTTCTATTAGGTTGGAGCATGTGTGCTATTCCACAAAAGAATTAATGTACATTTCTTGGGATTCTGATTGGTTCCCTTGAGAGTGAGTTGTTATAAAAAGAGTGAGCCTGGATCCTGGATTTCTCTCTGCCTTCTTGTCTCACCATATGATCTCTTTTACCTGATCTTCAACCATTGTATTGCTGTCTCCAGAAGGACTGCATTAGAATGGAGAAAATGCTGGTGTCATGATCTTGAAAATCTGGAACTGTGAGCTAAACATACCTCTTTGCTTTAGAAAGTACTCAGCTTCAAGTGTTCTGTTACAGCAACAGAAAACAGGCTAATACAGAAAGGGGACAAAGTTTAATACATCATCCCAGAGAAGTGTAGGAAAACAAGAGGGAGCAGATAATTTGAGGGTAGATACAAAGGTGTTGTAGTCAGGGGTTACAAGGAGAACAACTGCATACAGGACACAGAATTTATAATACTGTTTTATGATGGTCACTCAGAGTTAAACACATGAAAGTACAGGAAAATCTGTCCACAATACTAAAGACCCAGAATATTCAGCCAAGGGTCTGGATCCCACAGCAATGTCCTGCATGAGTCCAACTGAAGACCCAGATCCCATGACAATGCCTCCCCAAGTCCAAATAGAAATCTAAGAGCCCAGTCTGTTTTACGGTTCTAAGCTGGGAAGGCCAAAGGTCAGCAGCGGAAGCTAGAAAGTCTATGCCAGTGGGGCAAAGGAACTGTGCCAGTAGGTCGAGAGTTCTACACTGGAGCCAAGAAATCACGCTCAAAATAAGGACCAGAGCTCCCCCGAAAAGTACCACAGCCATCCTCAGTGGCAGTGAGGTCTAGCACTCCTCCAACAATGAGAACAGTCGAGTACAGGTCAGGAAACCCAGTGTGACAAACTTCTCCAGTACACATCTTCCCCTCCAGAGCCAGGAAGCAATGCTCAATGTGAGGAGCAGAGTTCCCCCAAAGTGAACAACAGCACCATCAGCAACAAGGTCACAAGCTCCTCCGACAATAATGGCCGAATCCATATTGGGGAAGCCAGCATGCCAAGCTCCTTCAGGAGAACCAACGGCTCGAAACAGCAACACTTAGGAGAATCTACAATGCCTCACTCTTCTTCTCCATGTCTCCTTTTATGCTGGCAACTTTCCTCAGGAGGACCATCTACACTCGGCACCAGGCTGATGTAATTCAGCTGTTGTTAAGTTGACCACCAGTTTTTAATCCATAACAGAAGGTATGGTTATAATGATTGAGTATGGAAGAGATTTAAGGAAAATTGAAAGGCAATTAAAGACTCAAGGTTAGCGAGTGACAGTAGACTTAATCTTCCTCCTTATCTCTGTGTTAAGGATTAAAGAACTGTCAGAGGTGGGACACTGGAAAGGATCAGCTGGATTTCTCTCTTGGTGCAAGTGATATGAGAACAAAATGTGATACAGATTCGTAGTGAGTTAATAGTTACTGACAGTGAAATTTTTCACTTTAGGAACATCAGTAGCTACAATAAGATAGCACCATTATACTAGATGAAGGGAGGTCAAAGAGTACAGATGCCACGGTGTTACAAAGATCGTGTCTACACACATCAAAACCATAAAATTATGAAAAGAATAGTGTGAAGGAGAATGGAAGTGAACTACAACTGCAAAACTCTTCAAGAGATGGTCTGGCACCATGGGAGACTGTAACTTAGAACACTGCTGCTGGAGGGTCATGCTGATGGAAGGAGGAGGACAGAGGAAACCTACCTGACTTGTAGGGCTAGAGGTTAAAGAGAGAAGGAGAGAAGACAGATGTCCCTGCACAGTGTCCCCAGGGAGTCTAGAACATGCAGCTGAAGGGACACTCCATGATCACTGCAGCCATATTCACAAGGACCAAGAAAGGGAAACAGTCAAGGAATAAATGGACAAAGAAAATGTGGTCATATACACAATGGAATATTATTTAGCTATAAAAAGAGTAACATACTGTCATGTTTGACAGTACACAACACTTGGCAGGAATGCACAGGGAAGTTAAGAAAATAGGAGCTTTGTTTTTGATTGATAGCACAGTAGAATAGTTTTTGGAGTTAAAGGTGTGTGAGGGTGGGCTAAAAAGTGAGACTAAGTGGCAATAAGGGTTCAGATTATGAGGGAGGTTCTAGGTTTCTTTAAGTGATTGATATCAATGAATGAGAGTCAAGGTTTTCCAAATTTTCTATTTCTGCAATTCAACCCATGCATCCCCTCTCCCTTACTTTCAGAACTGGGAATATATGGCAGCTCCTGTATGGCTCAGCTCAAGTGCCCCCACTTCCAGGAAGCCTTTTCTAATTCCTCAGGTAGAATCCATTGCTTCCATCACTTCCTCATGAGTGTTCCTGGAGCACTTACTTTCTGTCACCATTTTCCAGGCTGAGACTGATACAAGGTCTGCTGCTGGACTGGAGCTGCTTCTTTGTAAAAACAGTTAAATGTTTTGTATCCTGCATAGTTACACTGTGCTGGGCATTTTAGGTACATTATCTTCCAAGAGATTCTATGAAGTAGACATTTTTTATAATCTCCACTTTCAGATAAGGATATTGAGCCTTAAAAAAGTCGAGGACCTGACCTGGCCACAGATTGAATATTCACTCCATGTATTCAGTAGAGTTACCAAGACTAAATCCTTTTGTCCAGAGCCTATGAGAGACTATCAGAACCAGTATATGTGCTCTGTGCAATGTAGTGACTTCTGCTGAAGACGTTTCCTTGTGTGGGATGCCCAGGTGGCAACCAGGGCTTCCTCTAGTCCGTGTGTCCGAGGGTGAGGAACTAAGCATCTCCAAGACTTTGGGTGTCCAACTGTACAACCTTGATAATAAACTGCTTGACTGCCTCCCCAGGTGTTTGAGAGCATTAAGGAAAATAATATACGCTAAATACATAAATGCCGGTAGAATAAGTTAGTAGCCGATACCTTCTCTTCCTTTCTCCGTCATCACCCATTTCATGAAGACAACAAACTGGCCTATCTTTCTGTCCTGAAAGTGAGCAGTGGCAGAGGACCAATGGGATGACAGCTTTGGGCAGAGCACACATGGCTCATGAGTCGTTTCTCTGTGGGTCTTCAGTAGCGAATAATGATCTCAATAGTACTGCGAGGTGTGTGTTCAGGTGTTGGAGGTAGAACCCAGGCCCTCACCTATGCTGAGTGCTGTACCATGCAGCTACACCCCCCAGCCCCATATTAATGGCCTCGTAAGGTGCTGTAAAAAGGGGTAACTAAAAATTCCCTCTTGCTTGTCCTAAAGGAATTACCAGTCTTGTCACAAGAGCTCAGAGTTTAGACACTGGCTTTCAAAATCAAGAGAAAAACAGTCCCACAGAGATTCTTTTGATTTGCTTTTTGGCATCACTCATGCCATTCTCAAATGACTTCAAAGTTCTCTATTTCAGTGATAAGATTGCTGCTCCCAGGGCTGGTGAGAGGGTGGGGAAGGAACACTGTTCAAAACTTCTGAAGAATGCTTTACAGAACTTTGTAGATGTCTATTTCATTTGACTTCAAGATACCAAGTTTCTGTTTAGCACCTACGGAGGAGTGAGGGTAAAGAGTAAAGGGTGACAGCCGGGTCTTCGGCTGTTGCTTTGTTTTGTTTTTCAGTACTGAAGGTTAAATTCAAGACTTTTGCACAGAGCTACAACTCTAGCCCTTTTAAGATTATTTTGTTTTATTAATCTTTCTTCTGAGACAGGATCTTGAGGTCACTCACTAAGTTGCCCAGGCTGGGCTTAAACTTGCAATCCTCTTGCCTCAGGTTCCTGAGAGTACAAGTGTGCACATCGCACCCAGCTCACTGGGACCACCAAGACCTATAGGGAGTTACAGAAGAGAGGCCCAGCCTATGCAGGAGTCAGTGGGTGGGTGACTGGTGGTCAGGGGCTTCCCAGAAGGTGTGTGGGGGTCTAAGTCTTGGAAAATGAATTATCTGTAAGAAGGAAGGAATGTTCTTTCTTATCGTCAGAGTCAAACCCGCTACTGGGAATGGGAATAAAACTTTCCTGAACACTCAATCCTATAGTGAGTTTTACAGATAATATCTCATCTTATCTTAATCTTCGTACTGACCTTTCGAGATAGGTATTTTGGAAATGAGGAAATACAGTAATACTGAACAGTTTTTCTGAGATTCTAGTACTGGTCAATGGAGAGACTGGAATTCGATCCAGGACAGACTCTAAAATTTGAGGGTTCATAGAATTGCACTTAACTAATTTTACATAATCTTCAGTCAATATCTGCATTCACTATACGACAGTTATTCTTATCACTATGATGTCACAGCATCCTGAACCTGGATAGCAATACCATATATGTAGATTTGGAGCTTATTTGAAAAGAACAGAAAGAAATTTATTTGTCTATGGGTGATCAAATATTATAGTCATATAAATGGCATCACTGAGAGTAGTATTATTTTAGTGAAAACATGCGAGCATAAGTTTTAAAAAATAATGCAAAGCACATGTTATCAGAATTGAATTTGTTATTTTAATTCTGTATCCAATGCTATTAATATAAAACAAGTTAAAATACTAGTGCATAGGGATGCTGAATTAAAATTTTAAGTAAGTACTGTGTACAAAATTGGATGGAGACCTAGTGAATCTCTTTTTTTCTTTTTCTGTCAAGTCAATCAAACTTCACAACACCCCTAAAAATCCCCATAATACCTATTGGCGAGGCAGGTGTGTCCTTTACTTTATTGATGAGAAAACTGTGAGGTTATGTGTCTTCTCAAAAACTTAGCTCAGGGCATGGCAAAGTTATCATAAGAGTACAGGACTTTCAGAAGGAAAAGGAAATGGGGGCTCATAATATATATTTAATCCCAATAGTAACCGTATTAGGTGTTTTTTCCACATTCAGAAATGAGAAAACTGAGGTTCAGAGATAGAATCAGGTTAAAAAGTTATAAAGTGCATGAGTTGGGACTTGAACCTGGTTTCCTAAAGCCACACATTTGTGTTATATGTTTCTGCAAGCCATCTCTATTTTTCACAACTGTGTTTGAATATTGAGTAGAATGCCACACTGTGGACACGCTGCAATTTGTTTTGAATGACAAAGTGATGAGTAGAATGTGTGCACTAGCGACTGGCAAGGAGGGAAAAAAGAAGAGTATTTGATACATTTCAAGTCTACTGTCAAATAAATGCTTATCGCATTGTCGAGGAAATAGTCTCTTTGGTTCAAGAGGCTTTCCTTTTCTATTTTCCTCCCTATTTAGTGAAGGATTATGGTTCCATTGATAAAGGAAGAAGGCAATGCCAAGGAAGTGAAATGCTAACAAATCAAAGGCTGCTGGGCAAAAGGCCACAGAGGGAGTATTACTGAAAGCACATCTGAGTCCTTTCTCAAGGGCCCTGAAGCATGAAATTGTACAAAGTGCTTCTCTAGACCCCAGCTTCTTATTTCTAGAATCACTCTGACTTTCCCCTGACTCCAGACATCCCAATGCAGAACGCCTGCACCTACTGTCTTACCTGAAGTCAACACAGGGTGCTTC